>PVIU01030764.1:0-15702 GCA_004026605.1 Ondatra zibethicus | reverse complement strand
GGCCACCATAGGCCCCCACTCCCACCAAAGCAGCCCACCCCTGGCTCCCTGAGCCCCGGGGCACCCCTTACTCACCTCTGCCGGAAGTCCCCATAAAGAATTCGGTTGGGGAAGCCCTTCCTGCAGATGCGGATGCCCTCCAGCACGCCATTGCATCGTAGCTGGTGCATGACCAGAGGGTTGTCCATCACCCCTGGGGAAGCAGGGCAGAAGGGATTCAGTCTCCGGGTAAGTGGATGCCAGGCAGCCTCCCCTGACTAAAACTTTCCCCATGGCTCACCTGGCGCCTTCCGCTCATTGGGGATGATGCAGCGCACAAAATGAGGGTGAGTGGTCCTCAGGTTTGTCATCAGCTTGTTCAGATTTTCCTGGATATGAGTATGGTGGGGAATCAGGGACCCTACGTACCTGCCCTTGGACCCCTGAGCCCTGGGCTACAGAGGCTCCATCACCAGGACCACCCAAAGGAAGTAGGGTGCGCTCCGTTTCATGTAGTGTTTAAGTACCAAAAAATGATCATGTAACTGGCTTCTGTCCTTCCCACACACAGAGCATCAGGATAGAGGCCAGAGTTTACCCACTCCAGGTGTTCTGCGATCTTTGGGTCCTTCTTACCCGGTGGAGAGCAGACACTGTCTGGAAGGATGAACCTTTCTTCTTTCCTCCTTTGCCTTTCCCACTGTCGCCTAACAACATGAGAAGGACCCATGAGCACTCCTGGGCAAGGGCAGAGCTCTGGTCCTCAGGGGTTGTGTGACTTGGGCAAACTATTTTCCATGAGGGTGGAAGTAACTGCCTCCAAAAGCTAAGGAGAGTGCAGGCTAAGGTAAGCCTGGAGTTTTGGAAACACTACTACTGCCCTGTCTTCCCCTCTCCTAACCCCGCCTTCATGCTCTTTCCATTTTCAACTCTTTCTATCCTTCACCTGAGTCATTTCAAACCACACCTGTTCTTCGTTCTCTGGAGGCTCCTCTGTCCTACCCTTTATTCAGCGATCTTCTCAATGTGTACTAAAACCTTTCTACATTGCTCTGTGCTGGGCATCTGACAGAAATGCGTGTGCAACCCTTGCTGACCTCCAGTTACTACCAGTCTTCAGGAGATAGACATGTATTCCCATACCCATGGCACAAGGAAGAGAAAGGTACAGGCCAGTGCAGACGGACTGGTGGGGCTTGGCTGCTGCCTCTGGACCCCGCACCTGTGGAAATTCCCTGGCCCATTGTAGGGGTTGTTCCCTTACCAGTATCGGCAGAAGCATAGGTGGAGAAGAGGGTGGCCATGAGCTTGAGGGAGGACTTTTGGTACAAACCCACCACTGTCTCATTGAGTGGGTCCTTGTTCTTTTCCAGCCAGCCCATAATGTTGTAGTCCACAGTGCCAGCATAGTGCACCAAAGAGAAGTGGGCTTCCTGCTTCCCTTTGATATTGCGAGGCTTCTGGAAGTTGTTGGACTTGCCCAGGTGGTTGTCGTACAGCTTGGCCTTGAAGGTCATGTCTGTGGCCTTGGGGAACATGCACTCTTCCTCCAGGATGGACATGATGCCCATGGGCTGAGGGCATAGAGTAAGGAGAGAAAGAGTCCCCGATTAAACTTCCAGTTTTCTGGCGTTCCACACTCTGATAGGAAGACCCTACAGACCTGCATTGCCAATGAGGGTGCCTGGCCAGAGCCTCTTGGCCCAAAATAGGAAGATATTATTATTATTGCTATTATTATTATTATTATTATTATTATTTTAAGACAGGGTTTCTCTGTGTAGCCCTGGCTGTCCTGGAACTTACTCTGTAGACCAGGTTGGCCTTGAACTCACAGAAATTCTTCTGCCTCTGCCTCCCAAGCACTGAGATTACAGGCATGTGCCACCACTGCTTGGCTGATAATATTCTTAATTAACCTATATCCAATTGCATCTGGAGCTACCCCACATAATTTTTCCCCCAATAGCAAAATAGCTATGCATTCCCAATGACTCCCCTCAAGGTCTGCCAAGACTAGAAACAAGCTACTTTTCAGGCTAGGGGGAGATATGTGTCCACAGGCTACAGGGGCAACCAGATCCTTGTCAGCAGCAATTCAAAAGTTGGCGGGGTGGGGGGGGTGGGGAGGCATCTAGATTCTGAAAACCCTTTTTTCCTTTAAAGAATGTATGTTTTGGCTTTCCTTGGGGCTAGAATTCTTTTGAGTTTGATGAAGCTGGAAACTACTACTCTAGAAAGATACATATGCCTCTTTCATAGTTTAGGGAAGTCTGTGGTCCCTAAAAGATGAGAACCTTGGTCTATAATTCAAGCAATGACTCAGCTTGTGGGAAATCCCCGTTTTTGGAGGCTAGTGACTGACTGCACGCAGGTCAGACACCGGGCTGTCGCCTGTAGCAAAGAGCAAGGCACACTGCAGGCAGGCATCATGGCACAGGGGACACCACTCCTCGCCCGAAGAAATGGGCTAGAAACTGGTTATTTCTCAGCAAGCAGGAAGCACAAACATTTCCAGGTTCTGTCTAGGATCCTTCCATGAACGATGTCTCTTATGTGACAGAAAAGTGTAAGGAGTCCCTGGAGGTAACCATCTTATACTGGAAAAAGAAAAGAAACTTTCCTCAACGTCTGAGGAAAGAAGAAAGCACTTGTGGGTACCTGTGACCTCACCACAGTGGGTGAAGCTGGGTCTGGGAAGCAGCTTGGGATTCTGGGGACTGTAGTTTCCTGAGGGTACTACAACTTTGTCTGTATTGTTAGGGAAGAAAGCTCAGGGGCCCGGGCACACCTTCTCGATGAGGTCGATGCAGGCTTGCAGGTCCATGCCGAAGTCGATGAACTCCCACTCGATGCCTTCCTTCTTGTACTCCTCCTGCTCCAGCACGAACATGTGGTGGTTGAAGAACTGCTGCAGCTTCTCGTTGGTGAAGTTGATGCACAGCTGCTCGAAGCTGTTGAACTGGAGGGTGTGACAGCCAGTCAGGCAGGCTGACTGAGGGTCTGAGTGGCCATGGGGTCAGCCTAGGGCTGTGCCCCACACCTGCCCCACACTGAGCCCAGCACAGGCATAGCTGGTCCCCTCCCAGGTCATGACAGGGAAGGGTCAGAGATTGGCTCTGTCACTATATGATCCCCACTGCCATCCTGTGCCTGGCCCACGGCTGGCCCTCCACACGTGACCAAAGGTGTGAATGAGTGGGTGAGGAACAAGTGGCGTGCCAGGCAGGCCAGGGTTCCCGGACTCACATCGAAGATCTCAAAGCCGGCGATGTCCAGGACACCTATGAAATACTGGCGTGGCTGTTTGGTCTCCAGGGTTGCGTTGATGCGAGTCACCATCCAGTTGAACATCTTCTCGTACACTGACTTGGCCAGCGCCCCGATGGAGTAGTACACCTGCTGGACACTCTGCCCCTTGGTGACATACTCGTTGCCCACTTTGACCCGAGGGTGGCACAGCCCCTTGAGCAGGTCGGCTGAGTTCAGCCCCATGAGGTAAGCGGACTTGTCAGCATCTGATCGACAAGGACAGTAGAAGTGATTTCAGTGCCTCCCTTCCTTGTCCCGATTAACTTCTGATCAGTGTGGCCGTGGGTCCACTTTCCAAGGCCTCGTCCCACCACATCCTCCATTCCCTCTCTCTATCCCACAAGCCTCCATTCCTCCAGCCTGCCTGGGACCTTACTGAAGAGCAGGCCATGCAGCAGGGCCTGGTCCTGGGTGAACACATTGGCTACTGATCTCATCCGGCTCCCAGTTTCCCTACTTTCTGTATGGTCGTTCAAACAACTTTGTTGCCAACCTAATTCCTTAGGCTTGTTGAATGAACCATTGGGCATGGCATGGAGGATTCCCCTAGTGACTGTCCTCTGCATGTAGGGTCAATAGGCCTCTTTCAGCCCGCGTAGCACCTAGGGTTTCCTCAACACTGCACCTCCCCCACACCTTCTGTGCCATCTGGCTCCGCCTGCTCCTCTCGCTGCTTCTGCTTGAACTTCATGTTCCCATAGTGCATGATGGCACCAGTCAGCTTGTAGACACCAGCCTTCTCCTCTGCTGTGAAGCCCAGCACGTCAAAGGCACTCTGGGACAGAGGGAGAGACATGGAGGTTGGGTGGAGGGTGATCCGGAAGCTCTCCAGAACCCCCCAAAGGCATCTCCAGCCGCCTTGCTCACATCAGTGGCCAGAAGCTCCTCTGAGTCATCGATGGAGGCCACAGACACCTCTCCCTGAGATACGAAGGCGTAGTCGTAGGGGTTGTTGGTAACCAGCAGCATGTCTGTGCCAAGCAGGGAGGGCAAGGTGGGCATGGGGGAGAAGGAGGTAGAGAAGGGAAAGGAGGAGAGAATGGAGGAAAATTGGAGGGAGACAGGACAGGGAGGAGGTAGAGAAGAGGACAGTCATTGAGGTCCAATGAGAGAATACAAAAGAAATGAAAACACGCAAGCAAAAAGCCCCAAGCCACAGTGAAAGGGAAGAAGGAGAATGACAGTTGGCCAGAGAGAAGTGTGTGGAGAGGAGAGACAACATGGCAGGTCAGAGAGGAAAGACAAAAGGAGGGGCAAGGCACTTGACAACGCATCCAGAGAGGTGCAGTCCAGCAGGGAGGAGGAAGACAGGAGCAGAGGAAAGAGGAAACAGGAAGGATGGATAGAGCCAGGGGAGGAGCCCACGGGGGGCCTCTGGGGAGGCCATGGGCAATGGTCAGGCTGGCCTTACCCAGCAGCTCCGGCTTCTTGTTGGACAGGATCTGGTAGAAGATGTGATAGTTTCTCTCAGCCTTTAGCTGGAAGATCACCCGGGACTTCTCCAGAAGGTCTAGAGGAAAGGAGAGTGAGGAGGACAGGCAGGTGAGAGGGAAGAGGTGAATCAGCAACAGAGTGGGATCAGAGCGAGAGGCTCCCACACCGTGGTGAAGACTCCCAGGGAAAGACTGGTTCAGGAAAGAATGTTAACACCGGAAGGCAGGCAGAGATCTAGGCAGGGACAGAGGGAGTGAGGAGATGCAGCTGTACAGCGGGACGGGAGCGGGTGTGGCGGTACTCACAGGTCTCTATGTCGGCAGAAGCCAGCTTTCCTGTGGCTCCGAAGTGGATCCTGATGAACTTCCCCTGTGGGTGGACCAGACAGAGTGAAGGCACTAGTCAGAAATATAGACTCACATATAGGACTTCAGCCCAATCAAGAATGCCCTGGATGATTCTAGAATGTAAATGGTCTATTTGATGCTGTAGTTTAGTATCAGCAAAACTAGAAGGCAGCTCATGCCCAGACACCAGTGAGAAGCTGGGTGGGAAACAGCAGCCAGGCTGGTTCCACATCATAGCCCCTCATCCCATCCTGCCAGTGTTCTCTAATGCAGCTGGTATTACCCTTGTTTTACAAGTGAAGGGCTTGGGGCTCAAGGAGGTTGGTGACTTGCTCAGCAATTAGAAATTCAGGTTGGGCCCAGGATGTGGGAAAAAGTGAAGAAATGTTGAAAATGTTCATAAGAGATTTCAAATATGACCCAAATCTACTCTGCCACACCTCTGGAGAGTTTGGGTCTCTTTCCTGGGTTCCCAGAACTCAAGGAGCCAGATTGGGTCAGGAGGGTGTGTGTGTGCACGTGCGTGTGCATGTGTATATGCATGTGTGTGCATGTGTGTGCAAACACATGTACTTAATGATATCCAAAACCCAGGTGTGATATAATCAACCAAATATGTTGACTGTTTGGCAAAATAGAACTGCCATCATTTTCTTGACAAGTTTGGATCACTCACGAATCTGGAGGAGTTGTCGTTCCTGACGGTCTTGGCATTGCCAAAGGCTTCCAGGGCAGGGTTAGCCTGAATAATCTGGTCCTCCAGGGTGCCCTATGAAAGGAGCAGAAGTTTGGGGATTCATCTTCCATTCACTTCTAGAAGGTTTTGGTTGGCTGGATGCCCACACCACTCCTCAGGAGTAGGGCTAGATGGATGATGAGTCTTCAGGCCACACGTGTGTCCTGCCAGGAGGATCTTCCACACTAATCCTGCAAGCCCTACTCGCAACCCTGCAGCTCCTCTGCTCAGCCTGTGGCCCATGCTCACCTTGTTTGCACTGGGATTGTCCTTCTTGCGGTCCCCTATGGCTGCAATGCTGGCAAAGTACTGGATGACGCGCTTTGTGTTCACAGTTTTCCCTGCTCCGGATTCTCCACTTAAGGCAACAAGGGACAATCAGAACCCAGGAATTCCACTATTGTTCATACAGAGTTCTCCGTGCCCTTTCTTTCCTAGCCCTGGCCACCAGAGCCCAGCATCACATAACATTTGCCTTCTAAGAAGAGTCCAGGTCCCATACCTTTGAATTATACCCTGAAAGCACTCTTTCTCACCTGCACTCCAAGAATCAGCCTGGGTAAACCCACCCAAAACCCGTGTGGAAGATTAGTGCTTGCTCACGTGATAAGGATGGACTGGTTCTCCCGATCTGGAAGAGAGAAGAGGAGAGACAATGGGTTGGGGCTAGGTCGGGGCTGGAGTGAGGGGACACAGGTCAGGACACCAGGCTCACCTGTCAGCATGTACTGATAGGCGTTGTCAGAGATAGAGAAGATGTGGGGCGGGGCCTCACTCCTCTTCTTGCCCCTGTAGGCAGCCACCACTTCAGCATTATACACTGGCAGCCACTTATAGGGGTTGACAGTGACGCAGAAGAGGCCTGAGTAGGTCTGGGAAGAAGACAAAGACGGTGTGTGGTCAATAAGGGGAGTCTAGGCCTGGCAGGGGTGGCAGTCAGAGGCATCCCCGGCCACATCAGCTGGGCGAGAGGAAGCTGGGTTTGTGAGCCCCTGGCCTGTGCAGGCCTCCGCTGTATGTAACAGCCACACTCACGTAGATCATCCAGGCTGCATAGCGCTCCTTGAGGTTGTACAGCACGGCCGGCTCGTGCAGGAAGGTCAGCATGGCCATGTCTTCAATCTTGTCAAACTTGGGCGGGTTCTGCTGCAGCACCTGGTCCTCTTTTACGGTCACCGTCTAGAGAAGGAGAATGGGTGATGGGATGGGCGACCACTTTCCCGTGGGCTCTTGGCAGATCTTTCTTTTCCCAGGACACAGCTCTGACTTGTCACCATTCCCCTAGTTCTTGGGGACAAGGGTCCCAGCTTCCTGCCCCTAACTCCACTAGGACTCAGGCCCCAGATGGTTTCCTGCCCATGCTCTAAAGATATTCTTTCTCTTGCCAACCCCCGTCCCTATCCAGTGACCATCTCTTTTCTGCTCCCATGTTTTAAGTGTATAAAGGCAAAGCTGGGGACTAGTGGCTCTAGAATCGGGGTCCACTTGTCATGTGTGACTCTTGGGCTGTCTCCTGGACACAGTTCTCAAGGGCACTGCTGCTCGAGGAAAACCTTTCCCCCTATGGGAAAGCAGCACACCCCAACTCTGCACTCCTCATCAGTCACAGTTGGGGCTCGATTGATATCAGTTTGCTATGCCTTGATGCCAATAGCGTCTGGCAATAGGGGTCCAAGAGTTTTTACAGTGGAAGAGGATGTGCCTTCATAGTGACCAGAGTGGGCTGAACCGGGATGGATTAGAAACCTTTGTGGGTTGTAGCTATCAATCCACACATCCTTTTGAAGCAACATCCAGACAGCAAACCTGTGAGACACACAGCTCTGAGCCCTACTGGTAACAGGGGGGAGAGTCTCACAGGTAGACTGAGCACCCAGGGAAAGGGGCATTTAGGTGCATCACTGGCCTTGGGATTCAGCTCTGAGCTCAAAAGTTCTGCTCTTTATGCTCATCTGGGCCTGCATCTGCTCTTGGTTTAGGGAAAGGGAATTGGAGAAAGGGGATTCTTGGGGGAAACTGAGGCAGAGACAGGAGGGATGCAACTGTCAGAACAGAGGTCTGTCTTTAATGCCATTCTTGGGTCCTTAACTTACAGACTTCCCTGAGGAGGAAGACAGCATCCATCCCTTCTGGTAAGAGAGCTTCTCTTGGGTTACACTGTGATGCACCTGCTTAGGTTCCCCTGAGAAGGTTCTGATCCTGGGGTTCTCAAGGGAACATACCTTAGCATTCCCACCCTATTCTCAGGCGCCTTAGATCCCACTACAGGTGGCTCCACCCTGACCCCTCTCCCAAAGCTGCCCCACCCCACCCCTGTCTTGCCACTGGTGCACATACCTTGCCATTCTCAGTTTCGGCAGTGACCTTGCCCCCTTCCCGGGACACTATCTTGGCTTTGACAAACTCCTCCTTGTCATCAGGCACAAAGCACTCTGTGCGGATGTCAAAGGGCCGAGTCTGGTCCTCTAGGCGCTCCCTCTCTGATTTGCGGAGGTACTGGGCCGCTGCCCCAAAGTCAGCCATCTGGGCATCTGTCATCTTGTCAGTCTGAAACCCTTATGGGGGACATGGGAGGGGCCTGTCATTCCTGTTGCGGACCCAGGCTTCTGTGTAGCCTTGTCTTTCCTACCCCACCCCTGCCCGGCCTCTTCTGTACCAGTTCCTAAGGATCTGCCACCACTGCTCCATGTAAAGTGCCTGCCTCCCCAACCTGTCTGCCTTGCCTGTGAAGTCATCTGAAGGAGGCTCTCTGCAAGAGGTCTGTATGGGGTAGGGGTGGCTAGAGTTTGTTAAGGGAGGGTGCTGGGCTGCCGGGGGTGGGGGGAAGAGAGAGAGGTCTGGCAGCCTGGCTTCTGGAAGAATCATGACCCGCTGTCTGCAGGGGAAACTTGGGGGCATTCTCACCTGGTTAATCTTTTCACAGATAATCCTGAAGAATTTGAACCACAGCTGGGATGAGGCTCCACAGAGGTGCAGCCGGACAGAAAGAAGAATAGGCAGGATGAAGAACAGCAGATGCGGGCAGGCGGAGAGTCCAACCCAGAGATCCTGACTAGACTAGAACGGGCCAAGATAGGGAGTGAGGCAGATAAGAAAGGACGCGGCGTGGTTGAGGCTGTGGCTCACTGGTAGACTGCTTACCTAACATGTATGAGCCCTGGGTTTAATTCCCAGCACTGTGACATAGAAAGAAAGGAAGGATAAACATGAGAAGAGGGCAGGGCGATCTGAGAAATGGGTGGGAAAGGAAGAACACACAAGAAGGCAAGGCAGAGAGACATCAGAGAAGCACAGTCAAGGCAAATCTTGCTGAAGACCAGGAGGCAAGATAAGGAAAGCAGGCCCAGGAGGGAGAATAATGACCGGGCATCTGATGCTTCCTGTGGAACCCCTGCCAGGGAGAACTTCCCAGACTGATGGAAAGGCCATCCTAGCAGATCTCCAGGGAAGGCAGCTTCCTCCTAGGTGGGACAGTCTGGTGTGGCTGGAGAGCTCCCACTCTAAACTCCCTCTTACCTGGGCTGGAGAAATCTCTGTCCGACGGCTCTCAAGGCTCCGGTTCCTTTATATCCCATTTCGTGTGCCTGCTGCCTAAATTTGGAGTCCATCTGGAGGACCCTCCCTCCCACTCTCTCCTGGCTCCTCCTCCTTTGATCCCTTGGCTCTGGAGGTGACAGGAGGACAGCAGGGCCCCAAGGTTTGCCCATGAAAGGTCTGTTGCCCTAGCCCCTCTAGCTTCAGGGCCTTTTTTTAGTCCTTGGGCACATTCCTCCTCCCCAAAGGACCCATGGGCAGAGGAGGGGAGACCCGGCTGTCGCACCTCCCCACGCACATGGCCCTTACCTCAGTTATTTTTAAGCTGAAGGGCGACCTGAGCATACTGGGTAAGGGTCACCTTCTCTCGCAGGCCTCATATTTATCCCCTGCCTTCAGTTCACGGGCTTCTTCCCCTCCCTTTCCACCCTGGCCATATGCACAGCTCCAGGCTGAGGGCATCACCTACTCTCTCATACCTGGAGTTCCCAGGGGTCAAAGTCAAGATGTTCAGGGAGGGCATCTTGTTCAGGTGCAAAACTCAGTTTCCCTTTGTTAGTAAAAGAATTCTCTCTCTCTCTCTCTCTCTCTCTCTCTCTCTCTCTCCTTCTCCCACCCCTTCTCTCTTCCTCTCTCTCTCCCTCTCCTTACTCTGCACAGATGCTATCTATGGTCTCTGTTGCCCATGTCTCTAGACAGCTATTCTCCTAAGGCCTTGCTCCCTCGGTTTGGGACACATATGGAGTCTTCATCCTATTCTTGTCTCTCCCCGACATGCAGGCCATCATCCAATCTCTTTAAACCACGGGAGGGACTTACCCCACTCTGTCTTGGGCATTTACACACAAACTTGCAGTCTAGTAAACTTCACATACAGAACCAAACAGCTGCACATCCATGCCCATTTTCAGTCTCTCTCTCTCTCTCTCTCTCTCTCTCTCTCTCTCTCTCTCTCTCTCTCTCTCTCTCTCTCTCACACACACACACACACACATACACACACACACACACACACACACACACACACACACACACACACACACACACCTTTACACATTAACCCAGTTAAGCGTGCAGATTTTCTTTCTTGCTTGTACACATACTGATGCATACATCTGCACTCCCATGTTTGGACACACAGGGCTTTACTCTCCTTCAACCCTCCACTCTTGACGGGAGATGGGAGGGTGGAAAGGCCAGAGGTGTTAATCCTGGGACTGAGGGAGGAGGGGTGTAAGTGAGGGGTTGCTCCCTTCCGCCCCTCCAAACTGCCAGAGGATGCAGGTGCTGCTTGGGATGGCTGGCTGGGGCGCCTGGCAGGCCCAGAGATTTATACCCGTTGGCCCCAGGCTCCGAATTCCATGGGTGGGGGCTCTGCAGACTTTCCCCTTGCCAGGTAGAACTCTGGTACCCCTTTTTAACCCTCCTGGGTTTTATACTCACATGCCCTTTTTTTGTGGCACCCTCAAGCACTCAAACCCTAGAGATACTCCCTGTCCTCCAGGGCTGCCATCTCTCAGAGGCCGTAGGTGTTAGGCCTTTAGCAGGCCATGCCTGTTATAACTAAGTAGACATTGTGTTCAGGAGACAAAGCCAGACTCCCCTACTCTGGCTTCCCTTACACCCTCACACCCAGCTTCCACCCCATCTACTGTCGCCTCTCAATATAGCTCTAGAGTGTGGAGGTGGGTAGGACACACAGCGGTCAATTTCTCTGGGTATAGCACTCTCAGCCAGTGATGTGGTGTCCTCCCAAGGTCACCAGCCCCCTAAGGTACTTCATTGCTCCATCATGGGCTCAGGGACACACACTCTCCTCCAGGGGTCTTAGATCTTGTACGCTTGAAGGGACCTGAACCAACCTTGCATTCCCATCTGCAGGTGACTAAGCCAAATGATTGCCCTCAGAGGATGCAAGCCACTTGTCTGCAGTTAGGTCACTGGAGGTCACTTGAGGCCCCTGTGTGCAAGCTGCAAGATTAGCCTATGGCCTAATATGTCACTGCCTGGTTTCAAGGTCCTGAGGACATGATAAGGGACTGAGAACGTTGGGTCAGCCTGGGTCAGGTCCAAGTGACAAAGACCAGGCTCTGTCCTCAGGGAACCCTGCATGCCAAGCAGGCCAAAGTTGGTGTAGGTAGTGGGGGCCCATGGAGGGTTGTGGGCATGGAGTTCCTGTTGTCTCCCATGGAAAGTATAACAAGGAAAGAGTTAACTCAGTTCTGGGCTCTGCTTGCTTCTGTGGCCTGATTTGCCCTTTTCTTCCTTTTCTAGGCCCTCTTCTCTCCCCTGGCTCTCTCTTTTCAGCTGCTTCCCAAACCAGTCTGCAGTCTGGTGAATGTTCCAGAGTATGTGGACACAGACGGACACTCTGGTCACAGGTGAGAGGGACCCAAGGGCAGAGCAGGCCTTTGAGGTACAGTCCATCCCTTTGTTACCTGGCTCCCCATGTCTCCGTCTGCTCCTGTGTCTTCCTTCTGTCCCCTGTTGTGAAAGCAGACGTAGCCTCTGCTGTGCAGACGTTCATACCTGGGCTCTGCCTTCTGCAGGCTGATCTCATGGAGCACTCCTTGCTCCCATGTTCTTCCTCAGCTCTCTCCAGCCATCCTTCTCTTTGGCTTCCATGATTTATATCTAAAGGTAGCCCGAGTTTTTCCCTTTACAGCGTCACCTCCAGTGCTCCCCAGTAGTCTGTTCTGGTCTTCTCATTGTCTCTCCTCATCCATTCTCAGTCCTTCACCCTCTGTCTATGCCCAGCCTGGCTACCTTGACAGCATCTTTATCTCTTGCTCTTTCTGGCTCTGGCTCTTAGCTTTCCTGGGCTTCTTCACACATCCCCTTCTTCCGGTGTGCTCCTCTTTGGACTCTACTGATCCCTTCATGGCTGTTCAAATCCATTCTAGGGAGAGGGGTGGTTTTAGAGAGGGAGAAGGGATGAGGGTGTAAAGAGGAAGTGTGGGGACCTGGGCTCTTTCTGTGGCCTCCTTGTGCCCAGGATCTCTTTCTTTTCTCTGTTTCCTCTGCTTGAGCCATCCCTGGGTTTCCTGTCTATTCTGATTAGGATGCTCCTTCCTCCCTTATCACACTCTCTGTTCTCCCTCCCCTGCTGTTTCTGCTGTTGCTGTCCCTTTGTTTTCAGTACAGGGCCCATGCTCTGGTTGCCTCTCTCAGCAATTAGAGCCCAGGGAGAGGTGTTGAACGGGAGTCAGGCCACGCACAAATGTGTCTATGGGTATGGTTGATGGGAGATTCAGTCCAGGGCTGAACCAGGTTCCCAGAGATGGATTAAAATCCCATTGTCTCTCAGAGCCACATTCCTACCCCTGCCCTCAGCCCCAACTGTGGCAGAATGCCAAGGGAGCCAGCCTTGCTTAGCTGGAGAGGACTTGCTTGCTCTTTTTTTTTTTTTTACTTCCGGACCCTTCAACGATTTAGTCCCCCTGCTTCCAAAATCTGGTCCCTTTGTTGCCTGCTTCCTCTTGAGATGGCTTACCAAACCCCATTTTCCAGTTGCTGCAGAGGTAAAAAGCCTTGCAAATGGAAGTCTCAGTGGGGAATATGAAGGAGAAGAAATGAGCACCAAAGACTAAGGATCTGGGTCTTGGGAGGATGGGGAGAAAGAAAAAAAAAAGGTAGGCCAAGGCTATTGTCCTCTTGCTTATGTGGGAGGGACATGGGCCACTGCAGATGGCTATGTTTGGAATGGCATGTGACTACATCTGTAACCTGACTAGGATGGGGTCTAAGGGGACATTACCACATCTGCAGAGGGGGTCATACCGCCACAGACTGAAGAGTCACTGGTCAGTCCCTATATTCCAGGCCTCCTCCCATGGGCCAGCTCTGGGTTTTATCAGTGTGGAGTACTGATTAGGACTGGCACGGAAGTGTGTGATGGATGGGCTCAGTGCTCCAGATGAGCTCAGAGTCTCCTCTAAATCCTGTTTCAACCCGACAAGCACTGGGTCTGGGGAAAGGTTGAAAGCAGAGGTGTGTCCTTCTTACTGTGTTCTGCTGGAGGGGTATCCATGGACCATTGTTGCGCCAGCAAGGCTCAAAGCTTCACAGGGTCCTGGGGGAAGGCCTTCACCTCTGAAGATGCCCCTCCTTCTTCCAAGCCCCACCTCCCTACTCCAGAGCCCCAGGGTTGGAAGTCAGCGAAGAAGAGACTAGAGGCAGGGTCTTGGCTTCAAGGAAAATTGCTTTATTCTGTTTCCTCCTAAGGGAAGTTACAAAGGCTTCCAGATCTGAGGGCTTCACAGGCACCCTGAGGGCCGGGTAGTTCAAGATCTACTCCTCATTCAGGCCCTTTTGAAATAAAACAAAGTACAAATTAGCTCTGGGGTGGCCAGCACTCTGCGGACAGTGCATGGAAACTGAAGTTGAAACTAGGGGCTTCTGGTCGGTGGAACCCCTGTGTGATCTGGCGGGAGCCCCTGTGTAGGCATGAATGTATTTCCAGGGATCGGTTCAGGAGGGGAAAGTTCTGGAGAAAAGGGTTCTTGAGTAGGCTAGGGGCAAGCTGCCTCTGTGAGATCAAGGCCGTCCGTGGGATATGATTTTCGTGTTTGAGTTTTAAGGTCAGCAGCCGAATTGAAGAGGGAACTGAAGCTGGTAGCTGGAAGGAACTGGATCTAAAGGGTGTGTGTGTATAAACTGGGGCTGTGTAGCGTTTCTGACTTCTCTTGATCTGGGATACCCAGAATCACTGAAAATGAGAAGAACCTTAGAAGTCCCTGGAAACTTAATTGCCTTAGCCTTTGGGACTTTGTAGGTCAACTAGGGAATAAACTACATGGTATTGTCTGAGGGAACAGAGGCATCATGTGGGCTGTGGGAGGTGACAAGTGAGGTCCAGATGAGGAACCCACCTTGGTACCAATGTCACGGCTCTTGGCCCGCAGCTTGTTGACCTGGGACTCAGCGATGTCTGCCCTCTCCTCTGCCTCATCCAGTTCGTGCTGCACCTTGCGGAACTTGGACAGGTTGGTGTTGGCCTGCTCCTCCTGTGCGCAGATAAAAGAGATGGGTAAGAAGGGACCTGGTCTCTTAGCCTTCCAGTCTTGGGGACTGGCACACTGTGTCCCTCCTCCAGGCTTCAACCCCAGCAAGGTCACTCACCGCCTCCTCAGCCTGGCGCTTGTACGCCTTCACCTTCAGCTGCAGCTTGTCCACCAGGTCTTGCAGCCGCAGTAGGTTCTTCCTGTCCTCCTCTGTCTGGATGTCAGGGGACGGCCAGAGGTGAGAGGGCAGAGTTCGAGGAGGCAGCACCCACCCTGGCTTCTTCGTCCTGAATGCTACATTCTAAACCAATCCTACTCTCTGGTCCTCACAGAATACTTGAATTTGCTTATAATTTCTCACCCAAGAAGCATCTTTTTGAGACATGGACTCTCTATGCAGCCCAGGCTAGTGGAACACATGATCCACCTGTCTCAGCTTCCTGAGTATTGGAATCATAGGCATGTGCCACTAAGCTCACTTCGAATGTGAGTATTTTAAATAATTATATAAAGAAAGAACACAATGAGCTAATGAGATTCCTGAAAGAGTACAGTGACTTGTGTGTGTTGTCTCAGGGGGCAGGCTCCTGAGGCCCTGGAACAGCACGAAGCATAAGCCCACTGGCTCTGGGCCCAGCATGTGCCGGGAGTGACTCTGAGGTGGTGAGCATAATGAAATCTCCTGGATTGCAATGGGCTGACACGAACTTGAGCTAGGCTAAGGACAAAGTGTGCTTGGAGGGCGCAGCATGCTAGACTGACTCACAAATTCTAATGGAGAGTCGGAAAGCTGGGTTTATATTGCTCTGGGTACCCGAAAAGTTTTGAGACTTATTTGAATGGGTTTGGTGTCTTTGGTAGCAAGCTTGGCTATAAATTATCTTCTGGGGAAAGACATTGCTGATTGAAACTGTGCCTGTCTAGAGCATATCTCTGGTAAATGGCCTGAGGATGCATGTCAAGGTGGAACACACAGGCTACAAGGCTCAACCACTAACCTCTGAGCCAGGGGACAAGAGTTGGCCATGCTAGGGCAGGGTGAAGGGGCCCCAGGGGCGGCACACCAACTATGGCTAGGAAGAAGTAGCAACACCTCTCCGTTCCCCTTGGTTGCTTGTCATTGTGGCTTTAGGACATTGTGCATGGGTTAGGATCACACTCTGTCCTGAGTGCTCTCCCGACCTGGTAGGTGAGCTCCTTGATGCGCCGCTCGCTCTTCCTCATGCCCTTCACTGACTCTGCATTGCGCTTCTGCTCAGCTTCCAGTTCGTTCTCCAGCTCCCGAACCCGGGCCTCCAGCTTCTGCAGCTGCTTCTTGCCACCCTTGAGAGCGATCTGCTCGGCTTCGTCCAGCCGG
>PVIU01030763.1:0-15705 GCA_004026605.1 Ondatra zibethicus | reverse complement strand
TTTTTTCTTATTTGAAAATTATTGTTATGTTCACATGTTTTGGAATCTTTATGTTACAAAAAGCAGATATTTATATTTGCTTATTCAAGAAAGAACAATGCTAGTGTTAAGAATGAAAAATATTTGCTCTCTTAGGATTGGGGGGGTGGGGGAAGAGTGTGCAGAGGGAGTGGGAACAGGGGAGGGAGTGGGAATTTGGATTGGTTTTTTTTAAAGTAATAAAATAATAATAATACAAAAAAAAAATAAAGACCCTGTGCTGTTTTGAATGGAGAATGCTGAGTCCTCATAGGCTAATACTATAGGGTGAAAAAGGTCAAGGAAAAAGCAGCCTGACTCTGACTTGACCCCAGGTCCAGGGCTTGAAATCTCACCAATCCCTGAGTTTGTCCCCAAATCAGGCTACAAAAATTCACCAATCTCAAGTCACCCTAGAAAGATCTCTTTCCCAAGAAACCCCAATTATAGCTCTGTGCCCTGTTCAGTTTGCTGCTGCTTCTTACCCTAGGGGCAGCCACACTGCTGGATTCTTTCTTCCCAATAAATCTCTTGAGTGAGGTTTATTGTGTGGTGTGATATTTTTGCTGGAGAGGAATAGAGCTGTAACACTTTTACCAGGGAAACTTCCCACTAGCAGAGCAGAGCTGTAACATTCATCTGGCCTGAGCATAGCTGTAATAACTTTGCTGGGGAAATTCTGCAGTTGTTACACTTGCTTTGGGAAAACCTTTCCCTGGAGCAGAACTGTAAGCTGCTATGTTTACAGTGACTTTGTGGTATTTCTTGGCTCCTGACTGCCAGGATACCTTTCCATCTGAGCTGCAATACTTAAACATATAATTGAATGTTTATTCCCAGTATTGGGAACTGTCTTGGAAGGATTAGGAGGTGTGTCACTGAGGGTGGGCTTTGAAGTTTTGAAAGCCCACACAGTTCCCTGTTAGCTCTCTCTGCCTTGTGCCAATGGATCAGATGTAAGCTCTCAGCTACAGCTATAACAATAGCACCATGCTTGCCGGCCTGCTGTCGTGTTCCTAACATGATGGTCATGGACTCTAACCCTGTGTAACCTTGAGTCCCAGAATTGAATGCTTTTTCTTATACTTAACGTTGTGAGGGTGTATTCTCGCAGTAATAAAAAGTAACTAAGACAGAGCCTATGCCAAAGATTGAATAATAAGAATAAACAACGATGGGCTTACATCCACACAGGGAGATAAGTACACTTGGATCACCTGGCCCCCAAACACACCCATGCACAGGTGAACCTGCATACACATACAAATGCATACTATGCCCACATATGCATATGAAAAGAAAAAAATCTGAAACCCAAGTTGGTTTGTCATCTTCTGATTCCTATTATCAGCGGGCACATGGCTGTTTATGATGGGTGGTAGATACTAATTTGGGGGGAGATGATGCAGAATCAAAGACTTGGACAGAGGCCAGACTTACCTCTCCATATTTGGCTTTGTGGTATTAATCAACTCTGAACCCTGAGGCAGGGTGCACCTCTTCTGACCACACCCTGTCCTTGCATTGTGAAGCCAAGGCAGGTTGAGTGATCTCATAGATATCAATGGGCACCTCTCTCATTCTGCTCATGCTGGCCCTGGCTGGGCCTTTTTTTCCTGCACCCCTGAATAAAGTTGTCAACTTTGTCAATCAGCCTCACCGAATCTACTTGCAAAATGGATGTAAATGGTCCCAAGCGCTGGGAGCCCCACAGGACACTTGATCTGAACCCTCGCTCAACCCCAGTACACACGAATCTGCTACAAGAACCCTGCTGTGTGGTTGGTAACAAGTTGCCAACGAAGATGAGTGCTGTGGTCATCGACATGGATTCTGGCACGTGTAAGATGGGCTTCGCAGGACAGACTCGGCCCACCTATATCGTGGCCAATGTCGTGGGCTACCAGCCCAAGAAACAAACCACAGTGGGGCAGCCCAAGGTGGAGACTTTTATTGGTGAGGCAGCCCAGGCTTGCCAGGAGTTATCCCTGATGCAGCCTGTTCGTAATGGTATTGTGGTGAACTGGGAAGCAGCTGAGCTCATCTGGCGCCACATCCTGGAGAATGACCTCCGAGTAGCCACCCAGGACCATCCTCTGCTGTTCACGGACCCGCCCTTCAACCCTGCAAGCAACCGCGAGACGCTGGTGGAAGTAGCCTTCGAGTCTCTGGACTCCCCTGCCATATATGTGGCCTTCCAATCCGTGCTGTCAGTCTATGCCAATGGGCGCGTTAATGGGCTGGTGGTAGACACTGGCCACGGGGTCAGCTACACAGTACCAGTCTTCCAAGGCTACAACCTACCCAGTGGCATCCAGCGCCTTGACCTGGCTGGCCACTACTTGACTATCTTCCTGGCAGAGAAAATCTTGAGATCTAGCTTGCCACTGAAGAAGGAAGACATGGACACAATGGAGAGTATCAAGCACCATTACTGCTATGTGGCCTTAGATTTCCAGGAGCAAGGGCGCCCTGATGACAAATTCCGGCGGTGCCTGAAGCTGCCAGATGATCACAGTGGGGAAGGAGCTCTTCCAGTGTCCTGAACTACTATTTCATCCCCCAGAGACCTCGGGACCTTCATCTTTGGGCCTCCCCAGGATGGTGGAACAGAGCCTTTGCGCGGTGCCACAGGAGCTGCAGGCTGAAATGGAACAAAATGTGCTGCTGTGTGGAGACTCCTCTCTCTTCACTGGCTTCGAAGGTCGCTTCAAGGCTGAGCTGCTGCAGTGTCTTAGTCCGGAAGCCTACGTGGTTGTGGCTGCCCAACCCAATAGGAACCTCTCAGTGTGGACTGGGGGGTCCATTCTGGCCTCACTGTGTGCCTTCCAGTCCCGCTGGATCCAGCGTGAGCAGTACGAGGAACAAGGTCCCGATATAGTCCACCGCAAGTGCTCTTGATTCGGCTCAGGGTGGAGAGTGGTGTGGGAATAAAACTTCCGTAGTGAGCGCTGTCCTTTCATGTTGCATTCTCTCCCATCCACTCACTGAAAGGCACCTAGAAGCCTCAGGTATAAATTCCCTTGCAGACTAATGGCCACTGGAACTTGACCCTCACACATTGTGGGTGAAATCAGACCTAAAGCATCTCCTCTAATCCACACCTTTGAGGCATCCTGATTCTCACCCATTCCTCCACAAGGATCCCTAACACAATACCTTTCCCTAATCTCATCAACCCTCCCTTCAGGGACCATTACCTCACCTGCTCACCCAAGGCATCCTCAGGTGTGTGTGTGTGTGTGTGTGTGTGTGTGTACAGGGATACGATGGAAGTTGGATGATTTGTAGTTTTCCAATGTTAGTTTCTCGGTTTTCCAAGGTTAATGGACTTGAATGGATTTTCCATGTGCATTGACCATTTACATTTCGTCTTTTCAGAACTGTTAGTTCATCAGCTCACTTAGTAACTGGATTGTCTGATTTTTGTTTGTTTGCTTAGTCTTTTGAGTTCTTTATATATTCTAGGCATTAGTACTCTGTCAGATATGTAGCGTGCAAAGATACTCTTTCATTTTGTGGGGTGCTTATTGACACAATTGGTTTTTGTTTGTTTGCTATGCAGGAGCCTTTTTCATGAATGCTTAATTGAGAGTTGTTGGCATTATTTCTGGAACAACTGGAGTCCTGCTGAGAGTCTTCCCCTGGGCCTATATTAAATTGTTTTTCCTTATTTATTCTTTATGAACGTGTTGTCTGAATATCTTATGTGCATTACATGCATGCCCAATGAGCATGAAGTTTAGAAGAGAGCATAAATTTTCCTGGGATTGAATTTATAGATGGTTGTTAGCCACCATGTGGTTTCTGGGAACTGAATCCAGTTCATTAGTGAGAGCAAAAGTACTCTCAACCCCTGAGTCATCTCTCTGACCTCCTGTGTTTAGCAGGTTAAGATTGCCAGCTCTTCATTGAAGGTTTTTGATGATACCTTGATAAACATCTAATTTAATTCTTATACATATAACTCTATTTTTAGTTTTATTTTTGGTGTATGAGTATTTTGTTTGTATACATGTATATGTACCATGCCATTGCCTGGTGCCCATAGAAGAGAGTAGGGGTGTTAAAGCCTCTGGAATTGGAGTTATGGATGACTGTGAGCCACTAAGTGAGTGCTGAAAATCAAACTTTGGTCTTCAAGATCAACAAATGCTCTTAATCTTTGAACATCTCTCTAGCTTCTAACCCCTTCTTTGAGACAAGATCTCCCTGCACAGCTCTATCTGCCCTGGAACTCCTTTGTAGGTCAGGATGGTCTCAAATTCATGGGGATCCTGAGTTTTGGAACTAAAGGCACAAGCTACCACACCTGGCTTGTCTGTTCACTTTTACCAACACCATTTTTTAAGAGAGGCTATCACAGAGATAGTGGGCATCTGCAGAGAAACATCATCTATTAGCTCTATACTGAACCATTGTGCACATGAGCTCACAGGAGATGTGAATGCATGCTTAAGATTTACACACAAATTAACTATAATGAAATTTGACAAAAAAATCTTACCAGGAAATATAGTAAGAGTTCACACATTAAATAAAGGATATTTTCAGCTACTATTTTGTTCTAAATATTAAACACAGGGCTGCTTCCCAGGTACTAATGGCTGCTAAGATGAGCATAAACAAAGGAAGAAAACAATGATGTAGGTCATTGGTGGATATTGATATGTAAAAAATAAGGGTCATTGAAGGAGATCATATTCTATAACTCAAATAATAGTTTGTTACGGTAAATGATGAATTGGATGTTAGTGGATTCAGCATGAGTCAGGGAATTTCTGGATTTTGCCTGATCATTGGTTCTCTATTCTGTGCAGAGCACAGGCTCTTGTTGAGTATTCTGTATCTTTAAATGTTACAGCATGGGTCTCACTATGCATTCTTCATGCTTAATGGATGCTCTACAAATGAAGCTGCTTCCCCCTGCATTGGGCTTTGGAATGGAACACCCAGAGCATACCCATGAGTTCTGACTGTCATGGTTCCTTCTAGAGCCTTAGCTTCACATCTAACTGTGGATCTTCTGAGACACACCCCGATAGCATTTCCAATGATATTCAGACAAATAGCTTTTTGATAGAGGCCTGGGACCAAATATGTGCAACATGGTTTCCTCCCAGGAGCCTTAATGTATGGGGATGTGAGCAATGTCATTACACCCGAGGCTGAGATGACCTTATCCCTGATAGTTTGAACCTGAAATGCAGAGCCATGAGGCAGATAATGTCCCAGTTTTCTCTAGTGTTGTAAAGTCACCTGGAAAGAAAGGAACTGGGGGCAAATGAGTGGCTTCTCCAGTCAGCAACAACAATAAAACAATATCAAAATAATATTATAATGATAACAATAATGATGTACTAACTGCCAACATTTCAGAGGGTGATGTGTGCTGCCTGCTGTAGCTACCTACATTACACAGTGGAGATAGATGGTTTGCAAACTCGGTCACTTTTGACCTGATTGAAAATGTGTGTCTCTGCTATTTTCATTCTTTGACATTTACACCACATCCACCTCTTTTTCTATAAACGTGTTTGCACATCGTTGCCACTGAGTGCAGAGCTTCTGATCTCAAACTCCTCGTGGATGATGGGGAATTTCTCAGTGACAATTATTATCTTTTTCCTGGGATGTGGGGCATGATAAAGACTGTTTAAGAGAAGCTTCATTACAGGTATGGGAACCACTGCAGGGCATTTCCCAGAATGAAGAATCCGTTTAACTCTGAACGTACAAGCTCACAGTCAAGGAGCAAATTTGGGCGTGATGGGTCAGATACGTAAAATGACTAAGACACAAAAGGACTGGGAGGCTCTGGTGGCATTGAGTTAACCAGGTTTATGTTTAAACCTGTTCTGTGAAATTAGATATGGGCTCAGGATGAAGGGAGTGGAGACATTGAGCGTGACCAGATACCTATGCTAGCCAAACTGAATTAGCACTATTCACACTAAAATTAAACAAAGGGGAAGAAATGAAAATGATAAAATCTGCTTGAAATTAAACCCAGAAGAATCTCTGTAACCCATATGAAGAGCAACTCTTTGTATTTCATGAAGCAGAGGCCCTTTTTGTGCCCATAGGCCTTGTCACTGGAGACAGAATGGAGACTTTTTTTCTGTCTGTAGGAAGCTAAATTGGGATGTATGCAATTCTCTCCTCTTTGTCAACTTGGGGATGAATTAGCTTCAAAATCTAGATACCTCCAGAACTGCACATAATAAACTCTGTCTTCATCCAGAAAGAATATGGTTGCAACTTCTTGCATTTTTCATATCAAGGTTATTATTGATCCTATGTTTATTAAGGATGAATGAAGTACTAGGTTAAAGGAATGTTTTCATATGAAAATTCTTCCAGTACAAATGCCAAAGGTATCATAATGTCTGAGCCTCATAAAAGATATATAGCCTTCATCACATTCTTTACTTTTCTTTCCAGAAATATAGACTGTCTTTTTTTTTTTTGTGAGACAAAATCTTGGGTAGCCTAGAATTTAATTACTGTTTAGCTGAGGGTGGACCTTGAAACTCATGCCTCTACTTCCTGACAAGTACTAGGATTCCAGGCATGGAACATAAATACAAAAGTAGAATTATCCATTACAGTTGCATTGGCTTATTTTATGTCAACTTGACACAAGTTAGAGTCAATGGGGAAGAGGAAGCCTCAAATGAGAAAACGCCTCCTTAAGGTTGGGTTGCAGAGAACCCATAGAGCATTTTCTTATTTAGTGACTACTATAGGAGGGCCTAGCACATTGTAGGAGGGCCCACCCCTTTCTTGCCTGATGGTTCTGGGTTCTATAAGAATCCAGGAGGAGCAAGCCAAGCCATGAAGAGCAAGCCGGTAAGCAGCGCTCTTCCTTGGCCTCTTCCTCAGCTCCTGCCTCCAAGTTCTTTTTTTCTTTCTTACTTTTTTTTTTTTTGAGACAGGTTTTCTTTGGAGCTTTGGAGCCTGTCCTGGAACTCACTCTGTAGACCAGGCTGACCTTGAACTCACAGAGATCTGCCTGCCTCTGCTCCAAAGGGCTGGGATTAAAGGCTTGTGCCACCACCACCCGGCTCCAAAATAACAGAGAAACCCTGTCTCGAAAAATCACATTGGGGGGCTCGGAGAGCAGGTACATCGGGATGAGAAATGAATGGATTGAGATGCATGATGTGAATGTCACAAAGACTAAATAAAAAGTAAGTTAAAAAATTGAGTTACCATGGTCATGGTGTCTTTTCACAGCAATAAAAAAACCTAATTAAGATACCAACCAACACATAATCAGATTTTATGTTCCCATACTCCACAAGCACAATGCCCTTTAATATTACCATATATTCTCTCTCTCTCTCTCTCTCTCTCTCTCTCTCTCTCTCTCTCTCTCTGTCTGTCTCTTTCTTTTTTTCTGTGGTTTTTCGAGAAAGGGTTTCTCTGTAGTTTTGGAGCCAGTACTAGAACTAGTTCTTGTAGACTAGGTTGGCCTCAAACTCACAGAAATCTGCCTGGCTCTGCCTTCCTAGTGCTGGGATTAAAGACATGTGCCACCACCGCCTAGCCCATATATTATTTTCACATGAACTTTTGGATGTTTCTATTTTTTTATTGCATTCTACTACTTTTTTTTATAGTTAGGAAGGAAGTATTGACAATTCCAGGAGATAAATCACATGACAGATATTTGCATGTTCTGGGTATAGTAAATGAATTTATACAAATAAAATGCTTGTACAAAGCTACCCACTTTTTGTTTTGTGTTGTTTGAAATTGGCATATTACAATTATGTGGTTGAGGAAGTAGAAACTGAGCTACATATTTATGCTATGGGGCTGAATAAACTACAGCAGTTCCTTGCAAATGACTATCATTTTGTGGAAAAGCCTTTGTTTCACTTCAGTCCAAAGTCAAGAAAACTTCCAGAAATGTCCTTACTCATCAATTTTGTATCTGCAGATTATTATTTCCTTCACACACAGTTTAAAACTTTTCCTGACTTGATGCATGCAAATATATCCTTACTGACTATTCATACAATTGTTCCATAAATAACTGCACTGATGATACTTGCATGTTTTAAAATTCATTCTTGTATTATATGCTTTTAATAATTTTATAAATTTTTATATGTCTTTCATGTAAAAAAATTGTTCTTCACATTTAGTGAATTCATTTGATTTTTAAATAGTATAAAAATCATCCTGAGATTTGCAGCCTGTTGTGGAACTAGCTCTTTTAGACCACGGTGGACTCAAACTCACAGATATCTGCCTGCCTCTGCTTCCCAAGTTCTGGGATTAAAGGTGTGCACCACTACCGCCTGGCTTTGAGTGTTTTTAATATTAGTGGATTATTTAAATTGATACTGACATCTGGGAAATATTGCTTTTAATCCTTCTGTTTCTTAGTCAAGTTTTGTGCTTTTGTATCTGAGTCAGTATAATTTCTTTTGGTTCCACTGTCACACTCCAAATATTTCTTTTAATTCTTTATGATTTTTTGGTACGTTGACTACAGCACTTCATGGTCATAGAGAATCATGACTCCATGCATCTCTGGGGTGAACTAATAATGTTGCTGGTGCGGGAGTTTGTCTTTCCCTACTGTTTTATAGCACATGCAGTTAGTTAAGAATTCTGTAATGACACTAAATACTTCTGGCATTAAAATTAATTATTATCCTCTGATTTTACAGAAATTATATCAACAGAGAATTTGTAGTCATCCTTATCCTTTGGCAGAAACAGCCAAAGGACCTTGTAGACCCATGTAGGCCCCACACTTTCCATTTCAGTCTCTGGGAGCCTATGTAAGCCCTCAGTCAGAATTTTGCATTTATTTCCTGCAAGTTTCATGATGTTATTATTTTTTGAAAACAGCCCAATAACATTCCATTGTGTAAATGTACCACATTTTCTTTATACACTCTTCAGTTTAGGGACATCTAGGTTGTTTTCGGTTTCTGGCTATTATAAATAAAGGCACAATGAATATAGTTGAACAAGTGTCCTTGTGGTATGATGGTGCTTTATGTATTATCCAAATAGTGGTATAGCTGGGTCCTGAGTTAGATGGATCCCCAATTTTCTGAGGAACCACCATACTGATTTCCACAGTGTTTGTACAGGTTTTCACTCCCACTAACAGTGGAGGAGTATTTCCTTTGTTGTACATCCTCACCATAATGAGCTGTCAATTGTGTTATTGATCTTAGCCATTCTTGCACATGTAAGAAAGAATCTCAAAGTAGTTTTAATTTGCATTTTGTGGATGGCTAAGGATGATCATTTCTTTGAGTGTTTCTTAGCCATTTGAGATTCCTCTATTGATTATTCTTTGTTTAGATCTGTATCCCATGTTTAAATGGGGTTAATTTGTTTCCTTGGTGTCCAGTTTCTTATGTTCTTTATATATTTTGGATATTTTTGTTAAGTTGGGAGCATAGACTCCAGCCCCTCACATCTATCCCAGCCCCCACGCCTGAAAGTTGTATTGGTCTGTACTCCAAATCCCAGGATACCACTCCCACAGGGTATTTAAATGAACTCCCAAAAGAGGAACACGTGGTCCCTTTTCTTTCCTTCTGGTGGTCATATTCGCTACCTCCCGGTTCCCCCTCAGGGCCAACCCTGAGGAATCCCATTAAACCTGGATATTTTTTAATTTGGCTTGTTTTGATTTTGCTTGATTGGGAACTTACATCAGCAGAGAGCTTGTGTTAGGAAAAAATATTCCTAACATCTTGGAGGTCCCACCGAGATAGGGCAGGCCCTTTCCACACAGCCCTAGGCCACGTGTTGAAAGCCCCCAGTCTATAATCTGAGCTCTCCACACCACGCTAAAACCGGCTCCTGGCTACAGTGGCTGTGTCTTGGTGAGTCCCTTTTCTTGTCTATGCTATAGGGTTTTAGGGGGACCCATTTGTACTTATTTTTGTCATTTTTCAGACTCTCGTTGAAGCCACAAGCTCATGCCAGGGGTCCAATTCCAGCAGCAGCCAGACGAGTGGACCAGCCTCGGTTGAGGTGGAGATTGGTTTGCTCTTTGGGGTGCCAAGCATTCAATTTCCATGGCCCCATTTGGACCTAAGAGCCATGTTGGCACATGCACTGGAGTGGACTTAGTTCACATGGTTGGGAATAGATTTTAAAATGGGCACTTGCAGTTCAAACCCAGATCCACTGTTGTACCTGTAATGTCTCTTTCAAAATCCTTTTAATCTGGGCCTGTTCTAAATACAATCTGTCCCAAATGGCTAATGTCCCTATGCACTAAGATTTGGCGTCAACTGTCCTCTGGGGCCTTGAAAATTTTTGCTGCCGTAAAGACAAATGGACAAAGCTTTCATATGTCCATGTTTTTTTTGGGCTCTGCACTCTTGCCTCTCCCTTAGTAGCCAGTGTCACATAGCACCATGCTGCCAGAGGTGCTGGCCCCTCCCCTGCTCCCTCAATCCATCACTACCCAACTCCCTCCTGTGGAGCAACATTTTCCACATTCCTCTCCTTCCCCCTCTCCCACCAGGTTCAAGGTCAACTTCCACCTTCCCCACCTTCCCCTTCCCCTCCTACCTCATCTCTCTATCCTCGGACCCCCTCTGTGCACTGGGCTAGCCCCTCCCAATCCTCCCCATGTTCCCTTTTCCAGCTTCCAGCCTCTGAACCCAATTCTCTCTCTTCCTGTTCTGCTCTCACAGGAGCAGCGGCTGCTTCTTTTTCCTCCCCCCTCTCTCTTCTTTTCTTCTCCCTCCATCACTCATCTAATAAATGTTTAACTCTGCATGGCGCGCCTATCCATCTCTCTCTTGTCCGTCCCATACCGCCACATGGAGACCTGGAGACTAGCCGCGTGGTCTCATGAGCAGTCCCTGCCTGGGACTGGCTGCTTTCCACTGCAAACCGCCTGGGACCCGCCTGCTACCCGCCGCAGTGCCCATGTGGTCTCAGGGACCTGCAGCAAGCTGCAGCAAGCTGCCGGCATCCTTTTTTTTTTTTAAAAAAAAGAACAACATTGGAGCCATAAGACTCGGGGAATCACAACCGAGGATTTTTTCTACAACGACCCACGTGTTCCATCACCGACTTCTAATGGTGAGTTTTTCCATTCCAGCCACCTTAACTGTTTCCATGAACACGAGGAGTTGTCCGGTTGAGCTCCTGGCAACCCCCTGGAGTTCTTGGAGACACAGGGACTGCCCCCAACCATGGTCTTCAATTTGCTGGCATTCACCTGTTGATTGTTTGTTTTCCTCAGCTTTAATTGTGTTTGGAATGGCCCAGGGCCAAACCACCCGTGACTGAGGGACCAGGTCCCTCAGATCCCTCCTTCTCCTTTTCCACTTCTTTCCTTTTTTTTTCCTTGTAAAAGGCTGCTCAGAGCAGCCTCTGGCCTCTCTGTAGGTCTTACCTTCCCACCCACAGTCTTGGCCTTGAGGGGATGCCCTCCCGTGGGTCTTGGAAGGTCGCACTGATTCATACCCTGTCCATGGTCGAGGGACACCTCACTGTGCACGCTTAGTGGTGTTTCACGGGTTTACACAATTTCTGCTGTGGGTAGCAGCCATCCATGTCTGTCTAAATTCCAGCCGGTTGTTTTTTAATTCCAACCGTGGCATGGTGCAATCTTTCTGGTTCCAACCTTTTGCTCCCCTCTGCAGCTTGTGGCAAGGCAGCACGAGCCAGGCAGCGGCTTTTTTAATTCCAGCCATGGCATGGTGCAGTCTTTTCCAGTTCCAACCTTTTGCTCCCCTCTGCAGCTTGTGGCAGGGTGGCTCAGCCACAGGGCAGATCACACCTCTAGGTCTCTCTTATTAAGCTAAAAATCCCTGCATCTCAAAATTGTAACTTTTCCATACAACATGTGACCGCGCCATTTTTTCTGGGATTGGGGTCAGGTGACTTCATCACCATTTTGGCTAAGAGCCAGGTCAGGTGACCAAGTTTCACCATCTTTACTGAGGCATTCCCTGCCTGGTTCTCCAGTGTTAATTTTCTTACCTTACCACCGAGCCAGGTCAGATGACCAAGTTCTCCCATCTCTATTGAAGTATACCTGCCTTGTCCCCCGGTTTACTTATGTTTTTTTTGTTGTTGTTGTTTTTTCACTAAATTGCTCTTGACTTTGTTGCATGTGTTTAATACAGTGGCATGCCTTTTGGTAGGGCCCACCAAGGCATCCACTTCATCCAATTCCTGCTCACTCTGTGTGTGTGTGTGATCATACATGTAACTTAAATGCACCTTTGCTTAATGTTATAATTGTTCATTACCTCTCATTTCAGACTACAAAAACCATAAGTCTCATGTTTTAAGCTGGTATGTACTTTTAAGTTTCTTACAAAATATATTAAGTTGTTCTCTATTATTGTCAGTTCTGCCATTAACCTTCTATTGCAAGCAGTTCTTCTTTCTGTCATTTTAAGAGCAAAAATCTTACCTGTTAAGTTGGGAGCCAATGTGGTCAAGCTCAGACCCAGCTCCCCAGGAAGATTCTAAACTGTAGTTATACCTAATAAACAGCCCTCAACTGCTCAGAGATCTAAGAAACATGGCATTTATTAAAAACTTTTCATAACAAAAAGAGACAGGTTGGCTTCTGGCAGTGAAACTCTACTTCCTCCAAAGAAGACAGATGGACACAGAACAACATCCATCCACAATTTGCTGTAACTGCCAAGTGCTAAACGTTGGGCAAAACTGCCTGTCATCTAAACTGAAGATCTCCTGATGTGGATAGAATGATGGGAATCGACATCCTAGCTGCTCAGGTCAAGGTAGGCCTGTCTTCCTACAGATTTCTTAGCCCACAGAATCTTTTGCAGCCTGGCAGGCCCTGCGCTAAACAGCAAAAGGCAAATGCGACCTTCAGCGACCATGGAGAATCCTAAAGAGTAGCTCCAGATGCCAACCAAGTAAGTTCTCTGTCATTTTTTAATCAATAACTCAAGTAAAATTTTATCCTTCTCAAAGATCTCTGATTTAGTTTGATAGCTAAAAGATTTTCTCAGTTTAAAAGAACAGCCTTACCCAACAAGTTTCAGATCAAATTTCTCCCTCGTGATTCCTTCCATAGTCTTAAAAATATTTTTCATTATACAAAAATATCTGTCACAGTCATTCTGACATAAATATGCTACTGTTTATACAATACATATGTCTAAAACTTCTGTTTTCACAAACCCAAAGAATTCTTGTGAGTTCCAGGGAGCCAAATTGAAGGATCCACCTTAAGACAGGTCAGATACATCCCCCTCCTCCCCAGTGTATCCCCTGGTCCTAAATTTTTTCCTTAATTTAACTTTGTCCTCTGTTCTGCCAATACCTCAAACAGATATAAGAAACACCAAACATCTCCATACCACAAACACCGGACAAGAGCAAAGAGACCAGCCAGCCAGCTGGAGTGACATCACCGACCTGCAGCCCACCCAGCCTTCTCAGGTTCCCCCAAAAGACGAAGCCCACAAATAAGCCAGAAGCAGTCTTGAGAATCCGCCGCCCCAATTCCTTCAATCTGTGGTGCCTAATCACCCACTGTTTATTATAAAAAGAGTTGGGAATGTAGCATTTTGGCCTGTGCCCTTAAGAGACAGGCCACGCCCACTCCCTTCCAGCTTCCAGCCTCTGACCCCAATTCTCTCTCTTCCTGTTCAGCTCTCACAGAAGCAGCAGCCGCTTCTCTTCCCTCTCTTCCTTCTCTCTCTCTCTCTCTTTCTCTTTTCTTCTCCCTCCATCACCCATCTAATAAATGTTTAACTCTGCATGGCACGCCTATTTGTCTCTCTCTTGTCCGTCCCATACCGCCACATGGAGACCTGGAGACTAGCCGCGTGGTCTCATGAGCAGTCCCTGCCTGGGACTGGCTGCTTTCCACAGCAAGCCACCGGGGACCCGCCTGCCGCCCGCCGCAGCACCCATGTGGTCTTGGGGACCTGCAGCAAGCTGCCGACATCCTTTTTTAAAAAAAAGAACAACGCTTCTCCCTTAGTAGCCAGTGTCACATAGCACCATGCTGCCAGAGGCACTGGCCCCTCCCCCGCTCCCTCAATCCCTCACTACGCAACTCCCTCTTGTGGAGCAACATTTTCCACATTCCTCTCCTACCCCCTCCCCCACCAGGTTCAAGGTCAACTTCCACCTTCCCCACCTTTCCCCTCCCCCTCCTACCTCATCTCCCTATCCTCGGACCCCCTCTGTGCACTGGGCTAGCCCCTCCCAATCCTCCCCTTGTTCCCTTTTCTCTTCCAGATCTCTCTCAGATAGAAAAGCACCTAGGTTCCTTTTCTCCGAATCCTTCTGCCTACCCATTTTTTTCTCAGTCAGTACCAGATATTAGGAAAGAGTTAAAAAAGGTTGAGGAGGGTTCCCAAACCCCTATATGGGAATTGGTGAAAATGACCTTTAAAGTTTTAATGCCCGAGAAGCTGAGTCTTCCTGACAGACAAGGCTACAGCAATCTACAGGCCCAGGCCTTAGCAGCTGCCCTAAGGTCAGAGGATGGGGAACAAGGGAAGCCAAACACAAGGCTCTACCCTGATAGAGCCCAGCCTAAGTCCACTTCACGGGCAAACTATTTCAAGTGTGGCCTAAATGGTCACATGGCACGATATTGTACTACGTCTCCTCTGAGGTTATGCCCTATCTGCCTGCAACCTGGACACTGGAAATCACAATGCCCCCATGCAGGCTGGTCCTCTGTGCCACGCCACGGAGGACAGGCTTCACCACTGTCAAGTGAAACTGTGCCAGTCCTCGAACTTCTCAGCCTTGCAGAGGATTGACGCTGCCCAGACTTGGTTTATCCCATAACCCTATCCAAGCCTAAGGCGAAGCTGCGGGTAGCGGGTAAGTCCATTACTTTTATTCTCATCTGGGTCTGATGTTCCCCTCACCAGTTTCAGTTATGGGGTAGACGGGACCCGTTCCCCCCCACTTAAAACTTTGCAACTGCCCAGTATTCTTGCAGGACAATTTTTCTCTCATTCTTTCTTAGTGATACCTGTTGGTATTCGGCTGCTCGTGAAGCCCAACCCCTGGGTCAAAAAGGCAGCCTCTTGGGGGTGTGACCCATGCTCGCGCATGCGTGGCTAGCCTCACCCCTGTGCGCATGTGCGAAAGCCTGGGTCGCCCGCCATTTGCGTCACCAGCGTCTGACGCACCTACGCGAGCCGTCTGCGCATGAGCAGCGTGGCCTTTAAAAGTCAGAGGCGCCATTCCCGCGCTCTCTTTCTCCTCCCCCTCTCCTCACATTTCCTCGGGCCCGTGAGCACACCCCTCTAATAAATCTTCTTGCGTCGTGTCTCGTGTCTTTCCACACGCGCCAAAAACCACAACATTGGTGCCAGTGACTCGCGAACCGAGGCCTTCCAGCCTTCCGGCACGGGCCGGGCCCTCCAGCGCGGGCCGGGCTTTCCCTGGCCCTTGGACCCACGTGTTCCATCTCCCTGAGCGCAGCCACTATGAACAACACCGGCTTCTAATGGTGAGTGCTCCTGTCTGGTCGGCCTAACCGCTTCTCTGGACCCAAGAGACTACCGTTGAGCTCCCGGAAGCTCTCTCGATTTCTGAGAAACGGTGGGATTTCCAATCACAGTCTTCAGGATTGTGTTTGGACTCCCTGGGCTGGCATTCATTTTTCGGCTTGCTTCTCTTGGTTGAATTCGTGTTTGAAAGGGCCCGGGGCCATTTCGACCCGCG
>PVIU01030762.1:0-15665 GCA_004026605.1 Ondatra zibethicus | reverse complement strand
GGGAGATCAAGGGGATACAAATTGGAAAAGAAGAAGTCAAACTCTCACTGTTTGCTGATGATATGATAGTTTACATAAGTGATCCCAAAAATTCTACCAAGGAACTTCTACAACTCATAAACACTTTCAGCAATGTAGCAGGATACAAGATTAACTCAAAAAAATCAGTAGCCCTCCTGTACACAGATGATAAAAGGGCCGAGGAAGAAATCAGAGAATCAATACCCTTCACAATAGCCACAAATGGAATAAAAGATCTTGGAGTAACTCTAACCAAACAATGGAAGACTTGTATGACAAGAACTTTAAATCTTTGACGAAAGAAATTGAAGAAGTCACCAGAAAGTGAAGACCTCCCATGCTCTTGGGTAGGCAGAATTAATATAGTAAAAATGGCAATCCTACCAAAAGCAATCTACAGATTCAATGCAATGCCCATCAAAACCCCAACAAAATTCTTCAAAGACCTTGAAAGAATGGTACTCAACTTCATTTGGAAAAGCAAAAAACCCAGGATAGCCAAAACAATCCTACGCAATAAAAGAACTTCTGGAGGCATCACAATCCCTGACTTCAAACTCTACTACAGAGCCTGGTACTGGCATAAGAACAGACAGGAGGACCAATGGAACTGAACAGAAGATCCGGATATCAATCCACACATCTTTAAACACCTGATCTTTGATAAAGAAGCAAAAAATATCAAATGGAAAAAAGAAAGCATATTCAAAAAGTGGTGCTGGCATAACTGGATTTCAACATGTAGAAAAATGAAAATAGACCCATATCTATCATCATGCACAAAACTCAAATCCAAATGAATCAAAGACCTCAACATAAAGCCAGCCACACTGAACCTTATAGAAGAGAAAGTGGGAAGTACACTTGAACGCATTGGCACAGGGAAGCACTTCCTAAATAGAACCCCAGCAGCACAGACACTGAGAGAAACAATTAATAAATGGGACCTCCTGAAACTGAAAAGCTCTGTAAAGCAAAGGACACGGTCAACAAGACAAAACGCCAGCCTACAGAGTGGGAAAAGATCTTCACTAACCCCACATCAGACAGAGGTCTGATCTCCAAAATATACAAGGAACTCAAGAAATTGGACACCAAAAGATCACATAATCCAATAAAAAAAAATGGAATACAGACCTAAACAGAGAACTCTCAACAGAGAAATCTAAAATGGCTGAAAGACACTTAAGGAAATGTTCAACATCCTTAGTCATCAGAGAAATGCAAATCAAAACAACTCTGAGATTCCATCTTACACCTGTAAGAATGGTCAGGATCAAAAACACTGATGACAACTTATGCTGGAGAGGTTGTGGGGAAAAGGGAACACTTCTGCATTGCTGGTGGGAATGCAAGCTGGTACAACCCCTTTGGATGTCAGTGTGGCGATTTCTCAGAAAATTAGGAAACAACCTTCCTTAAGACCCAGTAATACCACTTGCTGGGCAGTGGTGGTGCACGCCTTTAATCCCAACACTCGGGAGGCAGAGGCAGGTAGATCTGTGAGTTCGAAGGCAGCCTGGCCTATAAGAGCTAGTTCCAGGACAGACTCCAAAGCCACAGAGAAACCCTGTCTCGAAAAAAAAAAAAAAAAAAAAAAAAGGACATGTGCTCAACTATATTCATAGCAGCTTTGTTTGTGATAGCCAGAACCTGGAAACAACCTAAATGCCCCTCAATCGAGGAATGGATAAGAAAAATGTGATACATTTACACAATGGAGTACTACACAGCAGAAAAAAATAATGACAGCTTGAATTTTGCAGGAAAATGGATGGAGCTAGAAAACATTATTTTGAGAGAGGTAACCCAGACACAGAAAGACAATTATCACATGTACTCACTCATAGGTGGTTTTTAAACATAAAGCAAAGAAAGTCAGCCTACAAACCACAACCCAGAGAACCTAGACAACAATGCGGACACTAAGAGAGACTTACATAGATCTAATCTACATGGGAAGTAGAAAGTAGAAAAAGACAAGATCTCCTGAGTAAATTGGGAGCATGGGGACCTTGGGGAAGGATTGAAGGGGAGAGGAGAGAGGCAGGGAGGGGAGCAGAGAAAAATGTAGAGCTCAATAAATATCATGGAAAAAACAAAACAAAACACTTTTTAGGGCTGGAAAATGGCTCAGAGGTTAAGAGCACCTGCTATGCATCCAGAGGTCCTGAGTTCAATTCCCAGCAACCACACGGTGGCTCACAGCCACCAATGATGAGATCAGTTGCCCTCTGTTCTGGTGTGCAGTCAAACACACAGACAGAAAGAACACTACTACAAATAAATAAATGTAAAAAAGACTCCACTTTTTAATGATTTATTTATTCTTATTTTATGCACATTGGTGTTTTGCTTACATGTTATGTTTGTATGAAGATGTCAGATCCTCTGGAACTGGAGTTACAGACAGTTGTGAGCTGCCACGTGGGTGCTGGGGTGGCTAGCCTTGAATCTGTGGCTGGGGTGGCTAGCCTTGAATCTGTGGCTGGGATGGCTAGCCTTGAATCTGTGGCTGGGATGGCTGGCCTTGAATCTGTGGCAATCTTCTTGCCTCAGACTCCCAAGTGCTGGAATTTCATGTATGAGCCATGCCCAGTTCCCCAAATCAAAACAGACAAACAACAAAAACAACAAAACACTCAGGGAAAACATACTTGTGGAATGGAGAAAAGCAGGAAAGAAACACAGGTGCGAGGAGCTGGAAGGACATAGCCACAGCCTGCTTTTACTTGGCAGGTGGCCCAATCTGAGGTCCAGCAGGGAAAAAAAGCCAACACACACTCAGCCTGTGAGGAAGGGCCCTCCCAGGGGAGGGAAGGCAGAGGGAAGGAGCAAGTACCCCTAGGGACATGGAGGCCTAGGAGGGAGAGAAAATACACCTGCCTTACCAGACACATCTGGTACTCCAGGCGTTTCCGAGCCTCCTCACTGGGTTTCCGCTTCCGAAAGAAGAGGGGCATCCTCCTGTGTGAGTTCTGGACACTGGAGAACGAGACGGAAGTCAGCACCTGGGAACATGCACTGTATCTGACACTGCAGACGGGCCGCTCAGAGATGCAGCTGGCCAGGGCACTGTCCCTGATACTGCAGATGGACATCTCGGAGATGCAGGTGGCCAACTGGCCGGAGTTCCCTGTGGATAGGGCTATCTGACTCATTCAGTCAGTACTTGAGCCCACAAAGCAGTGCTCAACATTTTGTTCTTTGTTGACAAAGCAATAAACACAGAATACGGTGGAAAGAACACAGACACAGGTCAGGTGCCCTGGGTTTGGGCTCTCCTGCCACTGACCCTCTGGGAGGCGATGGCATCACCTCCAGTGCGGAGCTATTTGCCCACCTTCCAGGGATGCACTCTGGGGACTCTCGCCAGACGCAGCTGATGAAGCTGTCAAGAGTGGCACCAGCAAGACTAAACTGGAAGCAGCCACGACTTGGGGGGGACCTCAACTATGTCAAGATTAAAGAGAGTTATGAATCTTCAGGAACCTTCCCACCCTTGAAGCTATTATCCATTTGATCTTCACTACAGCCCTGTGCCCACTGATCTGGCTACACGACCTGGGTTACAGAAGAGCCAGTCTGGAGGCTTGCCCTTCAAGCCTTGACCCTGTGCAGTTTGCACAGCTCCCTGGATTTCACACAGTTCAGCAAAGTTAACCTGAACTCAGAATCTGGGTGCCCATAGCTCGCCCAGAATCTAGAACTTCCACTGCTGTGTAAGGGCCAGCGACAGGAAGGAAGCAATCACCGAGAGGAAGCGTGTAGCTAACAAAAGCATAGACTTCGACATCCGAGACATCAGCTCTGTCACTTTGGGTCACCAGTCAAAGCCTATTTCCTCAGACGTAATATGGAGCAATGTTGCCACTGTTGGGTTCAGTGGGGCTCAGTCATTTCATGTATGTCAGGGCCATGCCATAGACTCTGACAGAGTGCACCACACACATGACAAACAGATTCAGGGACTATCACAGGGGCCAGGGAGAAAAGGCTAGAGGAGTCTTGCAGTTGAAGACACATCCCTGGTCCTTAGAGATTTCAGGTCTCCATTCCTGGGTGTGTGTGGGCTGTAAGGGGAGGTTGTCAGGCCTGCTAAGCCAGCTCCTTTCTCACTCACCTGCTGGCACTCCTGAATAATGCTGTAAAAGAGCCCTCCTCCATCCCTTACCGATGACTTCCCTTCTGCTCGCTAATGGTTGGTTAGCCCTCCCTCATCCCTTTCCTCCAAGTCCAGATTTCCAAATCCTCTCCAAAACACACACCAAGCCCTCTTCCCTAGTCATTCCCAGCAAGGGTTCTTTCAAATCTGGTTTGAACCTCCCTGATGGTATAGTTTGGTCGGGAGAACCACACCCATCCTTCCCTGGCAGAGCTGACCAGTGGCTGACCTGGCTTTGTGGACGGAAAGGTCCTTTACGGATGTTCCAGTGTTGGAGTGGACCTCAAGGTAGGCTAATCACTCTGAAGACTTGGTCATAGATGCAGACCACAGGCACCAGTAAGGCGATCTGCAGTCGGGTCTCTTTCAAACACAGGAAGTTAAGACAGAAACTCTGAATCTCATAAAGTCATGCAGCTCAGGATGACAGTGTTGAGACTCTAGAAACCAAAGAATCGCAGAATTAAGAATCGTGGTTTAGACCCGAATAGTTTGCTCCTTTAACTAACATGCACACACTACAAATGGGTAAGAAGGGTACTAGGGTAGCATTGGTATTGGGGTCCCACAAGTCAGGTGCGGATTCCTCAGGGGAGGGGCGGGGCCGTGGGACTCCAGAGTCATCCTCTTGATAAGGGAACGTGGAATACATCAGGAACCAGGGCCTCTGGGGCAGCCCTTCTACTCTGACAGTTCCCGGGGAAGGTGCCGGAACATCCACCCCTTCCAATTCCCTAGCTCACCCATGAACACCGCTCTCCAGTCCTCTGCCGCAAACGCCTGCCCACAATAAACAGGGCGGCGAGGGTGTCACCCCGACGCGGGGCGGAGCCAGCGGTTATCGCGAGAGCCGAGCTTTTGTGCCTATATCCGACGTGGGCGGGTTGACGGCTGTCCTTTCGGTTTTCGGCTCGGAGGAGGCAACGGTGCAACTTTCTTCGGTCGTCCCGAATCCGGGTTCATCCGACACCAGCCGCCTCCACCATGCCGCCCAAGTTCGACCCCAACGAGATCAAAGTCGGTGCGTGCCCTCGCCGCGGCCGGGCTGCGGGTGGAGCTTTCCCCGCCGCGTGCTGGCTGTCCCGGGCCTGGCTCCGGGGCTGCGGGTCTGCCTCCCTTGGGCCTCGGCTTCCTCGTGTGTAGATGGGGAGGGAGCACCGCCGCTCTTGCAGCCTGTGCGCCTTGGGTAAGGCCTGGGCCCGGGAGGGCTGTGGCCCGACGGCAGGGCGGCCTCCGGCCCGGCGTGTTCGGCGGAAGGTCTGATTGTGCTTTTTCTCAGTGTACCTGAGATGCACCGGAGGTGAGGTCGGCGCCACATCCGCCTTGGCCCCCAAGATCGGCCCCCTGGGTCTGGTAAGTCGTCGCTGCCGACAGCTGTCAGTGTTTAACATGAGAGCAGACTGCGTTTTTCCTGTGTGTGTGCGCGTCTGTTGTTGGCCAGCTACCATGTGGGTGCTGGGGCTCTAACCCGGGTCCCCTTCAGCCCCGTTTTTATTTTAAAAACTTTTGAAGGAAAGCTGAAGTAAAAAAAGTATATATGTTCGTGCCACGGCACAATTGTGGCAGTCATCAGGCGAGTTCTAGGCGGCGGAAGGGGAGGCTCAGGCCTTACCATGTGCGTGGTGACCTTGTTCCAAGAAGGAGCAGTGTAGTCGGTGAGTGGCTGGTTAAAACCTGCTCGCCTGTGAGATTTTAAGGGAGCGCCCTCCGTGGGTAACCCATGGGAGCCTAGGGTTAAAGCTCTGCAGGTGACCTATCACAGCTGTTTATATCAGCTCTTCGGGCAGTTGGTTTAGTAGTGAGGTGTGGAGTGATGAGGAGTGCTGGGAAGCATGAGTTTGAGGGCTAAGCCTTCAACTTTAATGTTTTTACAGTCTCCCAAAAAAGTTGGTGATGATATTGCCAAGGCAACCGGTGACTGGAAAGGCCTGAGGATTACAGTGAAACTGACCATCCAGAACAGACAGGCTCAGGTATTTACATTACTTGGTGTGGGGGAAGGCTGAGGTGGGAAGTCATGGGATCTCACTGTTGTGGTGAATCAATCTTATCTTCGGGGGAAGGCTTCTGGGAAGGTGGTAGGTGCCAGGGTGTAGGAAACCATTTGGGGCCTAGGGTTTAGGATTAAACACAAGTGGTCTGGCTGGGCAGGAAGTGCTGTTACCCATTGAGCTATCTCCCAGGCCCCGTTGGCGCAGTACTGGTATTGAAGGGTTCCTGCACTGTGTTCATAAGGGATTTCACTTTTAGATTGAGGTGGTGCCCTCTGCCTCTGCCCTGATCATCAAAGCCCTCAAGGAGCCACCAAGAGACAGGAAGAAGCAGAAGAACAGTGAGTTGATTGCACTCCCTGGTTTCTCCTTCAGTGTTTGCTGCTTTTTGGCGTTAGTTCCCTTTGATGAAACTTAGGTCCGAATGGGATCACTTTAGACCCTTTGTTCTGACTCCTGGGTGCAGAAGTGTAGAGTAACACCCTTGGGTTGGTTGACACGGACCCTTAGCCCCAGGGATTTAAGCTGCTTGTTTCCCATCCCGTTGTGTTGGGCTGCTGGTGAACTGATTCTGCCTCAGCCACCCGCCACTGCACCTGACCAGTACTGTTGGCTGGTGCAATCCAGTGGTGAGCTGACATTAAGCCCCAGCTTTAGGAAACAGGGTTGTCCTACATGTGGGTGACTCTGTGCCGAAAGCATGGGGACATCTAGACATAGAAGATGAAATCATCTTGTCTCAAGATTGCACATACATTCGCTTTTAAAAAGCAAAACCACCCTTGTGCTTTCTTTCCCACAGTTAAACACAGTGGAAATATCACTTTCGACGAGATCGTCAACATTGCCCGGCAGATGAGACACAGGTCTTTAGCCAGAGAACTTTCTGGTAAGTTATTTACACTGACTTTTCTGTGTATCCCTGACTGTTCTGGAACTCGTTCTGTAAACCTCTCGGATGCATTAAGCCATCGGTTTTTCCCCTTTCCCATTGGAATTCCTTTGCCCCTCAATCTAAGAGTTGCAAGGGACTAAGGCTTCTTCTCCTTTTAATATAGGAACTATTAAAGAGATCCTGGGTACTGCACAGTCTGTGGGCTGCAATGTGGATGGGCGCCACCCTCATGACATCATTGATGACATCAATAGTGGTGCTGTGGAATGCCCAGCTGTAAGTGACTTTGCATGTTTCCCCTTGTTACGTTAGTGTGGGGGTAGCTGGGCTTTTTGTTGTCTCTGTCTTATATAGAGGAATTGTTAATTCTTTGTGGAAATAAGTTTCCCATTGTGACTGATAATTTCTCTCCCTTTTCCAGAGCTAAGAAGCAACAAGAGAAAAATATTTCAATAAAAGACCATCTGTTAACCAGTGAGCTTGACTTTTTTGGATTTTCATTGTGGCCATGGTAGCAGAATTTATGGATGGGGCACAGGGTATATGTAGCCAGAAATGGAGGGTTCTTTTTTTTTAATCTATGATGTGGTTAGGCTGCCATGAAGAATCTTGCTCTATTGAGGCAGAACAAAGACAAATAATATTGCTTGCTCTGGATCTTATGTGCAAACACTTAAAACCTTGAGCCTTTGGGTTTCTAAATCACTTGGTTACAAAGCCAGTGCATTTGCACAGGCATCTGAAAAATCTACACCTGGACCCACATCAGTTGACAGTGACACCATGTAAGGGGAAATATGCTATGTGGGCATAAGGATGACTTTATAGTTTCCCGTTTCATGAGTTTTTTCCAATGAAAACAAATTGTGTTTGTAATTTTAAGAACCCAGTGCAACTATCTAGAAAATGCTGCATAGGTGACGGTGGCACATGCATTTTGCATTTGACCTCCATTTGGTTTCCAGCACTAGTGGCTTACAACAACCCAAAGTTCTGCCAAGCATGCTCACTGTACACACACACATACTGGTAATACAATCCACAAACCAAAGAATCACCCAGCCGCCCTAGGGGGGTGGGAAGGAGGTGCTTGGAAGAGAAGCTTGTATGCATCCTGTGGAGTCACCTGTGTTAATGAAGGGAAGTTCAGGTGGCAAGGTTGCTGGGTGCTTGAGCTATGGGTCAGTTTTTTGCCATCCTCTAGTCTCAGACAAATAAAATGCTACTGAGGGGCCAGGGCTCTATTCCTACTACCCATATGGCAGCTCTCAACTGTAACTAGTTCTAGGAGTTAGGCAAAGATGCATACAAGTCAAATGCCAAAAGGCAATTTAAAGTTAAAAAAGATGCCCCTTGGCTGGTGGTGGCGGCACAGGCCTTTAACCCAGCACTCTGGAGACAAGTGCATCACTTGAGTTTGAGGCCAGCCTGGTCTACAGAGGTCCAGAACAGCTGAAGCTGATAATACAGAAGGTCTGTCTTGAAAAGCTAAAAATATGAACTCTCAATGACCTAGGTTCAGTGGAAGGGGGATGATTTAAAAGGTCTAAGGTGTTGCTTTTTCATTAGTGTTTATACGTGTATATACCTGGAACTCTAGACTTGGCTGAGTCACGACTTCTCAGCTGGTCTTGGGATTCTATCGGTAAACTAGTTGATGCCTTCCATGTAGTTATGGGGGTTTTAGAAATAGTTTGTTTAGTCCTCTAGAGAAAGTGGCTGAAAATGTAAAGTACGATGCTAGTAGGTGACTATCATAAGCAAAAGGAGTGGGACATGTGGGATTCAGAACAAGCCTGCCACAGGCCATGTTTTTGCCTATTTTGGACGATGAAGTAGGAATATCTTCACTCTAAGCAATGTGGAGAAAATAAAGGGGTAGGGGTAAGGTGGCTTGGCAGAGCACTGGCTGTTCTGCTGGAGGACCTGGATTCCATTCCCAGCAGACATGACTATTAATGCTGATGCCCTCTTGGCATCTGAGGGCATGTATATACATGGACATACATGTGATGTACTTAAATGCAGGGTAAACTTTAAGATTTTAAAGTCTTGCTGGGCGGTGGTGGCACACCTTTAATCCCAGCACTTGGGAGGCAGAGGTGGATGCTGCACTCATTTGCACAGCCATACACAATTTTTAAGAGGCTGGGGGCTAAAATGACTAGCATAGGCTCTAGGTTAATTCAAGTACCAAAAAACAAGAACCAAACACGGGCTAGAAATAACTACAGTGTAATGTGGCACTAACCTAATACTTCTGACTAAAGACTGAAGGCTGTGCCCCTTAAAACAAGCACATTGAGGATGTCCGCTGATTTTGGCCTCAAGTTTTGGCTTTCTGGCTGTTATTGTAGAGGGCCCAGGTTCAATTTCCCAGTACCCACAATGGGATAGTTCACAATCACGTGTAATACCAGTCCCAGGGTATTCAACACCTCGTCTTGCCTTTTCGGGTACCACTACACATGTGGTGCACATATGCATACTTACAGCATGGGTACACACATGTTAAATGTCTTCACACAAACTGCATACATATTAGTTGCAGCAGTGCTCATGACCTATAAATGGAAGTAATCCAAAATATTGGTTCACTGAGGAATAAAAATGTGATGTGTATACATGGGTTGTCATTCATTAATAGAGAGGACTTAAGTGTTGATATACATTGTAATGTGGATGACCCCTGAACTCAGGCTAGACAAAAAAGTCAGGTATGAATCATTCTATGTGCCCTCAGCAAATCCAGACTGAAAGCCGAGGAACATGGATGTAAGGTCTGAGGAGTGACTACTAGTAGAAAGGGGTTTCTATCGCAGATGATGAAGTGCTCTGGAATTAAAAAGTGACATGAAAACTACATGGTCACTGAATGTAAAAGTCCCCTTTAAAAGCACGGAACGACTACTATGATATGTTAATCTGAATAAAAAGGTCAGAACTGGACACTGGTTTTAGCATAGATCTATGGCAGACGTACACCTTGTTCCACTGTTGGTCGTCGTCTTTTGTGATGCAGGGAGGAGAGTCACATTCTGTTCTGTGTTCCAAGTGCCTTCAGACGCTATTTCACCTGCTTACAGTTCTTAGAAGAGTAGCTAAGATCTATTTTCTACAGGGAAGCCTAGGGTAAGACACCTTGATCCCTCAGTCAGAAGGATTCCCCCAACAACATCCCCCCCCCCCGTCCTCTACGGAGTCAGTGCTACGAGGCTGAACCTGCCCTCGAAGTGTCCCGTGTTCCAAGCATCCCTAGCTGCCTCTCCCGGGGCGGAAGGCTAAAGTCGCCCTGGATAAAGTCTCGGCACCGGATAACAGGCAGTTAAGTACGCAGGGATCACTCTGGCGTACTTAAACTCCCCAGATCCCACTCTTCGCTCAGACCGCTCGTGGAAAGCGTTCTGGATGGGGCCACTGCGCACTCCAGTGGGCAAACTGAACTGCACAGCTCTCCGCCTCTTCTCACCGTCCGCACAGAGGGCGCACCTGGCGCCACCGCCTGCGAGAACCTCCCGGGACGGACGGCCTCACCCCGAGTCAGGCGGGCGCGCCAGAAGCACGTCACTTCCGGTCACGCGCAGTCCGCACTCTGGAGCCCGCTTCCAGCAAGTCTCGGTGCATCTGTTCATCTGCAGTCTCCTCCCGGCCGCCGGGACTGTGGCCCTTTTTGCCTCGTGGGGATGCGTTTCACACAGAAGCTCCGGCATGCTGGTGCTTGCTTCCAGAGTCCATCCTGGGAACTCCGCATCTTTCAGGTGCGCCAGGATCCGGATGCGGAACCCCGGACAGGGAGCGACCGGGCCGCCAGGGATGCCGGGAAGGTTGCTTATGCTGTCAGTGGGCACCGACGATAAAGGGTGCTTCAGTGGACTTTTCCAGAGAACAAATGCCATTTCTTCTCAAGCAAGTGTTTGGTGGAGCATGGTCCGGGTGGCTTAGGAAGGAAGAACTACCATTTCGAGGAGAGCAGCTTGGACTCTGACCTGCCGTGCTCAGCCGGCAGGGTGCGCTCTGGAGCCCAGGGCGTCCTCGTTTTTTTCTGCTTGGGATCGAGGCAGTCCAAAGAGTATCACACCTCCGCTAGTGTTGACCTCGTTCATGGCTCCAAGGCCTAGTAGCAGCTAACTCCTGTAATGGCCAGGTTTCCCGTCTTAGTTCTGTGATCTCACTTTCGGCCGCCGGAAGGTAGCAGAGCGCGTCAGGTGTCAGATGACGTCATTCTGCATATGGCTATTTAGGGGTGCTAGGCCATTCCTGCGCGCTGCAGAAACCAGGATTTGCCCACGTTATTCTGGGGATGGTAGTGTAGACTTGTGAAGGGGTGGTTGACATTTGTGGGAAGTGCAGATTTCTACCCCGGGCTGCGTAAAGCTTTGTCTGCTGCAGCTCTTCTGGGGATGGCTAGCTGCCCCTCTCCATGGCCTTGTTCTTACGATGTTGACATAGGCTCCCGGGAATGTGAGGGCAGGTACAGGACTGTCTGATGGAACTGGCCCTTCGTTTCTCAAAATTTATACTCTGAGGGGAAGGTTCCAGAGACTGGATACCTTAGGGAATGTATGGGTCCCCAAAGCACTGGCATCTAGAAGTGGGTGGTGGTAGTTAGAGAAGGTGGAGAGTAAAACAGAAATGGCTGAGACACTTCAAACCCCAGACCAGGCTTGGTAGTGTATATCTGGAATCCCAGCACGGGGGAAAGAGACCTAAGGCAGAAGGATTAGTAGTTCAAGGCCAGCTTGGTTTATAGAGTGAAGCCCTTCCTTGAAAACCCCCTTTCAAGTGTCTGTGACACATCCCTGAGTTTCACACTGACTTTGCATGCGGCTCCCCACCACACCTCCAACAGCTGCTGAGGGCTCAGCACTCACCACGCCATCCTCTGTCCCTCAGCACCATGTCATTTAAAGGTAAATAATTAGCCCAGAGAAGGTGCGATGGTCCAGGCCACATGGGCAGTGGGCAGTACACTAGAATTCGAATTTTGCTTATTGACTTAGCCTTTCCCTGTGCTGCCTGGCTCCTCCCCCAGATTACAGGGAATAGTTTGGAGCCATGATGACATTGCCTACATGTTTAATCACCTCTCTGATGGTGTATGCGCCTGACCTCTACTCTTGCCTTCTGGTCTTTCACTAGTCCATTGACAGAGGTTGGACAATGGCCAGGCTACAGTCTGTGGCTAAGAATGGGTAGGCAGGCCACTTGCTGCTTCAGTCACTGGGGCCTGATGTGTTGAGCCAGAAAGCTTCCCTAGTAATAGTCATGTCCGTACCTGTCTGAGGTCCTACTCCATGGCCTGACTCCTTGAGAACTGACCTGGTCGTGGAGGGGAAGGCCTTTCTCAGACACATCCCCACTGCAGCTTATCAGCATGGATGGGTTGCCCTGACAGTGTGCACCCTACTGACCAACAAGCACACCTGTAAGGTTTTATACTGTGAAGGTTTATTCAGACATCTGTTCTCTTACTGTTACCCCCTTCACTTCCACCCTCACCCTCAGCTCCCCTCACCTCTAGTTCCTTTATCAGTGTTCCTTTGCTTCTCCATCCATCTCTACCATTGTCCTTTATCCCCTTTATTTCCGTCTGCTGTTAGTCTCCTCCCTCCCCATTTTCAATGAATATATGGCACCTGAATTCTCAATAAAGAGACTGGAAGCAACCCAAATGTGAAATATGGAATTGATTTAAGTTCTCTATTTAATATAGGGTTGACTTAAGTACTGATATACAATGGAAGGACATCCAGCAAATATCTGATCATCTATGTTTGCCAGGCACCATGTCAGCATGGTAATTACAGGTCCTGAAGGTACCTCCCTGTCATATCCCACTGAAATGACATTGGAGGTGTATAAATAGAAGCAAACCTATAGTGCATCAGGGAGTTGTGTGTGTTGAGTTGGGACACTTAGGCCAGGTACTATAATGCAGCCTGTGGTTCTTCACTCCTAAGCAGAAGCATGGACAAAACGCGACAGATATGTGAGATAAATCAGCTGTTTGAGACAGGCCAAGATAACCAGATCAACTCATTGGAGGAGAAATCAGAAAAAAAGAAGATGGCGTTCAAAAAGTTAGGACCTACAGTTTGCTTTATTGCAGGAAATAAGCATTGAGGACATGGAGCCACTGCTGACGGGATGGGAAACAGCTTGTAAAGTACACTTAGCACATGCCCAGCAAACCACTCCACACAGGATATGTCTCCATGCCCCCAGGGACAGCTCCAAACCGGAAGTAACTAAATGTCCAGCGACAATCTTAGAAATACGGGAAATGAACTGGTTATGTACCAATTATGTATGCACATGAATGAGTCTGAAGGCGCCGTGCTACATTAAAGAAGCCAGGTACACAGGCTTCAAACTATGATTACATCTACAAAATTCCCTAGAAAGCCTAACAGAGCACAGGGCACTGGTTTCCAGGGTTACAGATGCAGGGAGGTGACACTGGTCAGGGGTATGGACGTGTCCTGTCCTTGACTCATAACTACAGTTTGCTATGAATTATTAGATTTTATACTTAAAATTGTTGGATTCTGCCTATGTAAATGCTTCAATCAGATTTTCTTTTTCTTTCTCTCTCCTTACTTGTTTTCTTTCTTTCTTTCTTTCTTTCTTTCTTTCTTTCTTTCTTTCTTTCTTTCTTTCTTTCCATTCTTTCTTTCTTAAGACAGGGTTTCTCTGTTTAGCCCTGGAACTCACTCTGCAGACCAGGCTGGCCTTGTACTCAGAGATCTGCCTGCCTCTGCCTCCCGTCTGCTTTTCAAATGGTGAAAATGGTATCTTTAGAAAAGACATTCATCCCCTTAAACAGCGTAGGACAGTGCTATGGAGGCATAGAGAACAAGAAAGAATAAGGGCTGGGGAGCTGGCTCAGTCAGTAAAGTGCTTACTCTGCAGGCCTGAGACCTGAGTCTGGGTCCCCAGCACCCACAACTACAGCTGGACACGACCACTGGTCAGCAGTGGTATTTCCTGAGTCTTGTGCGTGCTTGCCTTGGGGCTGGAGGCACACTGTCAGCACTCCTGGGCCACCAGCTTGCTGACTCTGCAGATGTTAGGCCTCCTCGGCCCCTTGGAACGACTCTGTTCACTGTCTCTGTACATCCTGTCTCTCTGTATACCCTAACTCTCTGCATACCCGTCTCTCTGTACACCCATCGCTTTCTACACCCATCTCTGTACACCTTGTCTCTCTGTACACCCGCCTCTGTACACCCGTGTCTCTGTACACCCGCCTCTGTACACCCGTGTCTCTGTACACCGCCTCTGTACACCCGTGTCTCTGTACACCCGCCTCTGTACACCCGTGTCTCTGTACACCGCCTCTGTACACCCGTGTCTCTGTACACCCGCCTCTGTACACCTGTCTCTCTGTTCAATCCGGGCCACACCACCCAACAGCTCCCTCGGCTTATTTAACTCACAGAAGAGTATGTCATCTACCAGGAGACAGTGTGGTCTCATAATCAATAGATTGAAAAGTATTAGAATTGCTTTAAAGCATGACTAGCAAAGCAAAAATATTTATAGGAGACAGCAAAACAGCAAAGACACAAAAAGGTGAGTGCCAGTGGAAAGTGGGCGTGGTTTGCAGGCCTGGAATTCAACATCTGGTATTACAGCATTCAGGGTGGTAGGATCACTAAGTTTGAAGCCAGCCTGGGCTGCTACAGAGCTAGAACTTGTCTCCATAGCCTCTCTGCAAAAGAATCTTAAGTGGAAAAAGAGAAAAAGCAACAACCAGGAAGAACAGCGTCCACCAGACAGCTGGGACAGCAGGAACGGCGTCCACCTGACCGTCGGGACGGAGCAGGAACGGCACAGGAACGACATCCACGGGACAGTCTTGACAACAGGAGAATGGTGTCCTGACAGAACATGAGTGAACAGGGAAGCCAGGCGTGAGGGCTGGCAAGATGACTCGGTGGGGAAAGGCACGTCTGCCCAGGGTCAGGACCCGCATGGCGGGAGCAGAGAACCAACTCCTGCGAATTGTTCTGCTCGCCACTGTGCGCTGTGGCTCACACAGTCCCACAGAATAAACGAAACTCAATCTTCAAAGCTGGACACGGCAGCATGTGCCTGGTGGGAGGGGCAGACACACGGATCCCTGGTCCATGAACTTCAGGTTCTGTGAGAGGCCCTGTCTCAAAAAATTCAGGGGATGGGTTGGAGAAATGATGACTTAACCTATACCGCCCTTGCAGGGGACTGGAGTTCTCTTCCCAGCCCCCACGTAAGGCAGCTGTGAGCTGCCTGTAACTACATCTCTAGAGGATCAAATGCCTCTGGCCTCTGTGGGTATTGACAGGATGGACAGACAGACAGACAGACACACCAGCACACACATACAAACACATACACATTCAGACATTACATCCCCACACAAAAAAGAGAAAATAAAGATGGCACTGGCTGGGTGGGAGGTGCAGCAGGGTGTGAGAGTGTTTGGCTGGCTAGCGTGAGTCAGGCTCTGAGCTCAATCTCCAGTTACAGAAAGAGAAAACAGTATCTGGGCAGAGCCATCACTTGAGGGTGGCAGTAAAGCAAAGCTTTTCGGGCATTTGGGGACAGCCTA
>PVIU01030761.1:0-15724 GCA_004026605.1 Ondatra zibethicus | reverse complement strand
ATGCCCCCTTTTATAATAAGACCAAGACCCTGTGAAGAAGTATTGTCTTTGTTCCTTCAAATGTTTACATGGTGCTTGGCACAAAGTAAAGAAAGTAAATACTTATTGAATTGAATTAAAGAAACAAAACCCAGGCACACAAGGAGAACAGAAGGAATTTCTTCTTAAGATTATCAGATTTGTTTGTGTTTTTTTTTTTTTTTTTAATAGGAAGAAAACTGTCAGAGAGATGATCAATTTCTGGAATTATCCTCCTATGTACTTAAAGTAATGAATTGCTGTCAGTCTAAAGAAAACAATATTGGGATTACATATTGTGGCCCAGATAATGTACTTTGGTTTTGGCCAGTGTACTGTCCTTAGACAGAGCTGAGAGCAAGCCACGCTCTCTGGGGGTCTTTCAGATATTAGTTTACAGGGGACGAACAATGAATGAAGTCCCAAATCAAACTCAGAGTAAGTACTGCTTTGAGACAGGAAGACTGCCAAGTATCCATGGGGCCAAGGAAACTGCCAGTTCCAGACTGAGAATGGGGCTATCCCCTGACCTGAACAAAAAGATCAATTTTTTAAGTTTTTCAAGACAGCGTTTCTCTGTGTAATAGCTCTGGCTGACCTGGAACTCACTTTGTTCCAGGCTTGGCCAATGCTTCTTATGCAGAAAAGACGGTGCCTCTTTGAGGTTAATGGTACTTGCCGTTTCATAATACATCTCTAACATGATCAAGAATAGAATCCAATACTGATTGGGAAATCATGATTCTCTTCTGATTTGCAGGCTTATGACCTCAATTGCCCTCTCGCATGAACATAAGATTTTAATATATTTAATATCTTCCTTGTCTGTATCAGAGATAGACATTCATAAGCATGAAGTGAGGTATGTTGCATGCAAATGTTCACAGTTAGACAGACTACCATAGCAGTGTGTCAATAGCACAGGAGAATGCAATGTAAAAAAGTATAATGACCCTGGGTATTAAGTAGTTAATTTTTATCTCTATTCTGTTAGTTGAATCAAAAACATTATATGCTTAAACCTCCCTGCACTTTAGTCTCTTTATCCATAAAAATGGGATAAATTCCTATCTCTTAGGTTGCTGCAAAAATTAAATTTTTTAAGTGAAAATGGCTTTATACTAAGCATGTCCTAAAATATCTGAGATATACTTTTGTGATTTTGGTTTTGATTTTAGATCTTAAAATGCACTGGTGAGTTTACTAGGATCTAAGAGATGTTATATTTCTCTTCAGGTAAGCACAGCACACTGTCTTTGGGAACTGAGGAAATCCTAATAAGCATTTATAAAATAAAGTAAGAGCATACAAGAACTAGCTAGCAATCAGAGAAGAACTATTAGTCATTTTTAATTACATTTGTAATTTTATCTTGTCCAATAATATATATGGATTCCCCTCTACCTGCTTCCCATGAAGGTTTAAAGTAATCCATGAGCCTTGGAATGCTCAGTGTGTGTGTGTGTGTGTGTGTGTGTGTGTGTAGAAGCTTGTGCTTGTAAATGTGGGGAGGGAGGGATGCCAGGATTGGTGTCATTTTGCAGCATAGGGTCCACTTGGTTTGGTTAAGAATAGGCCTGTCGCTTTTAGCAGTGTGAGCTGGTAAGGCCAGCTCTTGGCTTCAGTGCTGCTGTTCTCCTTGCCCATCTGTCTCCCTGACGTCCTCCCCCCATGCCCTCTCAGTGGGCATCTGTCTCCCTGACGTCCTCCCCCCATGCCCTCTCAGTGGGCCAACATCTCTACCCCTGAGGACCAGGTGTGCCGTGGACCCTCCTGGGTTTATCTACGAAGGACTGAGTCTACTCCACCTTTCCACTTCTCTCTTCTCCTCAGATAGTAGAAAGGGAGAGAAAATAGTTTGTGATGATTGTACCACTTAGACTGGCCTCCTAATATGATTCTTGTCAGTAGAGAGATCTCAGTATTTTTCATTTTTTTTTTTTTTTACTTTCAGTAGTGTGAACCCAGAGAATGTATGTTAGGTTTGATTCCCCACTGCTCATTAGTGAATATCTTTTCATCAGAAGATAAGACTTAGTGATATTTTGAACAGAGTATGAATGCCGGGCAGTGGTGGTATACACCTTTAATCCCAGCAGTTGGGAGGCAGAGGCAGGTGGATCTCTGTGACTTTGAGGCCAACCTGGTCTACAAGAGCTAGTTCCAGGGCAGGCTCCAAAGCTACAGAGAAACCCTGTCTCAAAAAAAAAAAAAAGATAGAACAGGACTCTTTATCCTGGAACTTGCCAACTCTGCTCCTCTGGCTCACCAGCAAGTCTCAGTGATGCCACTGTCACTGCCACTCCAGTGCTAGAATTGCAAGTTCATGAACTGAGTTCCTTGTGCTTGCATAGCAAACACTCAATTGAGCCATCTCACCAACCTAAATGCTCATTTCTTATCCATCCAACCAATAGATACTTAGTGATGGCCCAACCATAATGTAGTGTGGGTAAAAGAAAACTGTACCCTCTCTGTCCTTGGTGAGGTGACAACAGATCAGGCTAGACAACGAAAGTTTAGGAGAGGGCAGAACTTAACCTTACAGTCTGGCTTCCTCCCCAAAGGAAAAGAAATACCTAACACATTCCAGAACATGTAAGTTGGCCTCTGTGCTCGGTAGTTTCATGTCAACTTGACACAGGGCAACATCATCTGAGAAGAGGGATCCTCAAATAAAAAATATGCCTCCATAAGATGAGGTTGTAGGCAAACCTGTAAGGAATTTTCTTAAAACAATGATTGATGGGGGGAAGGGTCCAGCCCATTGTGGGTGGTGCCATCCCTGGGCTGGTGGTCCTGGCTTCCTTGAGGAAGCAGACTGAGCAAGCCAGTAAGCAGCACCCCTCCACGGCCTCTGCATCAGCTCCTGCCTTGAAGTTTCTGCCCTGCTTGAGTTCCTGTCCTGACTTCTTTTGATGATGAACAGTGATATGAAAGTGTAAGCAAAATGAACCCTTTCCTTTCCAGCTTGAATTTTGGTCATGGTGTTTCAGCACAGCAATAGAAACCCTAAGACAGCCTAGAAGACTGATAGCAAGAAACTATGAAGGAACAAAGGAAAGGGGAACATCTGGTGCCAGAACCAAGTGTTAACAGTTTGGTAGAATAGGTAAGGAATCAAGCTCTTTCTCCTGGGGGCAACTTTAAACCATGAAAGAATGATAATCATAAAGAAGAAATGCTAGATTTTCACTCTAGAACCATGATTCTGGCTTCATGTTAAAAGACACATGAAAAGTCAAGATTGCTGTTTTAGAATTGACAGAGCCCTAGATTCCCTTGTTTAACACTCAGCCTTTGTTTATGAAGTAAAGTAGATTAGAAATCATCACATAAAATCTAAACAATGGTAAGACATTCAGGCTTCTTGTATTTGAGGTCCCTGAATTCTAATATTCCCTGTCATTTGTAACATCTACAACTTTGTTCAGCCTTTTGAACTGTAGACAAGATTGTGCCACCCTGCTTAGATGATCATCCTTCTTCTCCAAAGATATAAACAAGGCATCAACTTTGGGCAGAGCTGTTCTAAATGAGGACAAAGTAGCCATATATATGGATGCCTTTGTTATCTGAAGCTACTGGGTTCACCCTTCAACTCAGACAAGGGGATGAGATTGATACTAAATTTTCCAAATGTTGCCAGAAAACTAAACATTTACATCTTACAGATTTTTGAAAGAGAGAAATAACAGGAAAAGTCAGCTCTGTGCCTAATAACATGTGGGTACATTTATAATTTTTAAAATCTGATGAAACGCCTTAGAAAAGGGGGTTGAAAGCCAGTTACTTAAGTCAAATGCAAATATTATCCCTATCTCATTGAATGACCTTGAACAAGTCATTTAATTGACCCAGAGGGTTGTCATAACAACAAAATGAAGCCATGCCTAGAAACTGCTTACTCCCTTATGGGGACACAGTAATGTGCTTGTGCCGGTGCTTGTTTGGGTGGTGCCTGTGTTTAAGGCTGTGGTCTGAAATGAAAGTATGGCTGTAATTCTGGATAGTAGGTTGTAATGTTAGTAGGTTTATAATAGTTGCAGCAGGGGATGCTGTGTGTGATGGCAATGGTTATAGGAGTGCTGGGAGTTGAAGCTATGCATGGTGGAACTTGGAACGTTGGTGACAATGGTGATGATGGTGGCTGTGGAAATGATTATATTATTGGCCCAGACCTTGGTAATAATGGACACAAGTGCCAAAGCCAAAATACATTTGTGTCAAATTCCAGATCTGCCATTCACTAATCACGTGACCTTGGAGAGCTACATGGCATCCTTTTCTCAATATCTCTCCTGTGAAATATGAATATTGTCCAAGGGTTGATAGAAGCAAGTGTGATAGCCAAAATGTAAGCACAGTAAATGGCATATGATGACCACGTTCATGTGAAATGCAGGTGTCTGGACATTCAGAACATAGGAGAGAACATACACATACAAACAGTAGCATTTGCTTATATTGTAAATTAGGAAACTGACACAGGAAATGTTATAGCCTAGGTCATAATTGTTCCCTTGAAGCTCATGTGTAGCTGGTAGCACTACAGGAAGTAAGGGAAACTTTTAATGAGGCAGGGCCTACTTGAAGCAAGTAGGTTACCAGGAGCATGCTCTTGGGAGTGTGTTCGGATGCTGTCCTCTCGTTCATTCTCTTTTAAATTTCTGGAAACTGTTTTGCTCTACCATAGTCATTGCCATTGTGATCACCCTCCCAAGCCCAAAACAATGGCATCAAGCAGCCATGGAGTAAAACATGAGTTGAGATAAATCTTCCTTCTCAGATTTTTGTCTTATATCTTTCTGTCATTGTAACAGAAATCTAATAGGGCAAGTGTCTCAGTTAGGATTTCTATTGCTGTGAAGAGATACTGCTGTCGGGGTTTCGGTCCTACCTGGTTCCCACAGTCGTTAAGTCCCAAAGAATCACACAGAAGTCTACATTAGTTATAAACTGATTGGCCTAGTAGCTCAGACTTCTTATTAACTCTTGTAACTTATATTAGCCCATTATTCTTGTCTATGTTAGCCATGTGGCCCGGTACCTTATTTGGTGAGGCAGTCATATCTTGCTTCTTCTGTGGCTGGGTCACAACTGCTGACCAGGACTTCCTTCTTTCCAGAATTCTCCTGTTCTCATTGACCGCCTCTACTTCCTGTCTGATTGTCCTGCCTATACTTCTTGCCTGGATACTGGCCAATCAATGTTTATTTAAAATATAATTGACAGAATAGAGACCATGGTCCCACACCATTAAACCCCGACAATAAGATACTATGACCACACTAACTCTTATAAAGGAAAATGTTTAATTGTGGTGGCTCACTTACAGTTCAGAGGTTTAGTTCATTCTCATCATGGCAGGAAGCAAGTCAGCATGTAGACATGGTGCTAGAGAAAAAGCTGAGAGTTCTTATTTCCTTGACTCACAGACAACAGGAAGTGGTCCGTCACACTGAGCATGGCTTGAGCATATATAAGACAGCAAACCCTGCCTCCACAGTGCACAGTTCCTCCAAGACCACACCTACTCCAATAAGACCACACCTCCTCATAGTGCCAGTCCTACTGGGGTCATTTTCTTTCAAACCACCACAACAAGTAAAGAGAAGAAAGAGGATGTATATCCTGATCAATTCTGAATAGGACAGTGTGGTACTGTGTTAACTGAGTTTTCTGTCCCACAATGTCCCACATCTGTTTAGTCCCAAATAAACACACAGAGGCCTACATTAATTATAAACTGATTGGCCTATTAGCTCAGGCTTCTTATTAACTCTTATAACTTTTATTAGCCCATAATTCTTGTCTGTATTAGCCACATGGCTTGGTATTTTTTTCAGCGAGCAGTCACATCTTGCTTCTTCTGTGTCTGGATGATGACTGTAGACTGCATCTTTTCTCTTCCCGGAATTCTCCTGTTCTCATTGCCCCACTTGCCTGGTCTCCCCAACTATGCTTCCTGCCTGGCTACTGGCCAATCATCATTTTATTAAAAATAATACAAGTGACAGGATAAAAGACCATTGTCCCATAGCACTTCCCCCCCTTTAAAAAATAAGAACTCTGAATCTAATATCCTTTTTGTCCAGATCATTATTCATAACATCTTGTAACCAACATTCTAAACAAAGATAAATATCCATAATTCACTTTTTGGGAATGTGGGCATAGTTTTCTAGGCTACTCCCTGCTGATTGGGGGCACTGATAATCTTATGGGGACCTAAAGAAAATTTAAGATTATCGTCAAGTCCTGACTGGAAAATTTTATGAGGCTTGATCATCTCAGCCAGCAGTCTTGAAACTATTCTGGATTCAGAACTCAGAGGAAACTCCAACAGAAGTCCACTGAAATGTTGGATCATCTGGACCTTCTGCTCCTAGTAGAGATTCCTAAGGGTGTCTTCCTTGGTCAAACCTGATTTTTTTTTTTTAGCCTGGAATGAATCCACAGCCTTTCATTTCCTGTGGAAACAAAAACAAAACCTCTTCTCCAGAGTAACATACCTTTTGACTTAAATTTTGAAGTCAAGACATTTTCAAAATATATATGTTGGATTAACCCAGCAGCATTTATAATCAAATATACTTTAGAAGCTTTTGCTCCTTCCTCAGCCATCAATTTAAAAATAACACAATAGCATACAGTATGCAGACTCTCTGTTTATTTTTCATCTTTACATGGCTTTATTTTAAACTCTATTTCTTTTATTTTTATTTTTTGGCTTTTTGAAACAAGATTTCTATGGGTAGCTTTGGCTGTCCTGGAACTGTACTATGGGCAGTGTGAGTAGATGCCTCCTTTTCTTTGGGGTTATCCAAAATTCAAGTTCAACCTGCAGTATGACATGCTTCTGGAATCATGAGAATCTCTTTGAAATCACACATTTACTCAATTCCATTTATTTTCTCAGGCCATGCATTGCTTTACTTCATTCCTACAGCTGTCTCTGAAGAAGGCAGAGGTATATTCAAGTTAAAAATGAAGACCACAAGGCTCAGAGATGTGTAACTATTTGCCCAAAACTACCCAGGAGATGTAAACTGCAGGAATGAGGCTCAAATTCTTTGGTGTATATTCTAAAGGCCAGCACTCTTAAGCATTGACTCTATGTGCCCTAAGTTCCCACTATATTGAATAGTGGGGTACCTTCTTGGAATTCAAGTTCAATATCTGTATCATTTAAAACATAAGACTCAAAAGTGTCTGTCTAACCAGCCCAGGCATGATGCTTTAAAAACAGCCCAATAGGGTAAGCAGTACTCCTTTTCCTCTTTACAAATGAGAAAAACAGTAGCTCAGAGAATTCAAGGAGCTACCATAAGTTTGCACAGTTGGAGATCAAAAGAATTGGGCTATGCATGCCCAGAACTCCAGTCTAGAAAACTAAGCCTAGTTTCCCAGCAACCACAGTATATGGACAGAAGTGCATATAAATGTCAACCAAAAAGAGTGAAAAAGCCATTATTTGTCTGCAGTCTACAGAGTTAAATGATTCAAAAGCGATTTTTTTTAAACAGGGCTATCACTTAAGTATTTACTAGCTTGACTAACTTCATTACATTCCCAAGCTTACTTGGGGACATTGCCTTCCTCTTAAGGTCCTTGCAATGGCAATTCAGCTCTGTTAATTGGAAATTGTTTTGTGTGCACTTGCTGCAGCTGCTGTTGCTCCTGGTAGGTACTCTAGAACCCTATAGAGGACTTGGAATAAAACTGAAAAAGTGTTGGTGCCTCTGAGGCTATGAAAGAAGAAAACAGAGCTTCTTCTCTGGTTCAGGGCATCAAGGCGCCTATATTGTGCTATTGTTTTTATTTGTGGAAGTGTGGCCAGTATTCAGAAAGTATGCAATAGTGTACTGTGTGGTTATTGAATACTGTAGTGCCTCTGGATTGGTATTTATCTGACTACTACTCCATCTTTATGTACCTTGGGCCATCATAATCATTTTGGTAGATATTATCTGGACTTCCCATTTATCCCCTTGTAAAAGGACTGATATGTGACACACTAGAGGTCAAAGGACCAAATACAGTATCCCTATTTGCTGTCAAATGGTGCACCCCATGTACTCATTGTTACATATTTAGCTGTCACATAAGCCTGAAGATACTATTTAGTCAAAAGACAGGGTCTCTATCACAATTCAACTATCCATATTTTGCCTTCAACGTTGTTTTATGTCTTTCATCAACATGTAGATGATGATGGCTACTCTCTGTCAGCCAATAATCTTTAAGACATGGGACCAGGTTAGGGCACGACCTTTTGAGTACTCAGAGAAAAACGCTAGGCAGCCCAGGGTTCTCACTTTCTCTGTCATTCCTCTGCTACACATCTTGCTCCTGTTTCGTGAGTTTGCCCCTTATAATAAAGAAAAATATAATTGGTTTATCTTGGAGTTGGCCTGGTATTCTTTGACCTGCATTATTTCAACAGATGAAATTAATATAGTCTAGCTACTGTGTTAGATATTGCAGTTAGTTCATGCCAGACTCATATGTGTGTGTATTTCTCTCTCTCTCTCTCTCTCTCTCTCTCTCTCTCTCTCTCTCTCTCTCTCTGTGTGTGTGTGTGTGTGTGTGTGTCATAGATGTTAGAAGAGGATATCTGATCCCCTGGATCTATAGTTACAGTGGATTGTAAGTTTTCTGATTGCAGATGCTAGTAGTCAAACTCTGGTCTTCTCAAACTGCAGTAAGCATTTTTAACTGCTGAGCCTCCTCTCCAGCTCTGATGCAGAACCTTCTTGATCTCTTTTTTTCTCCTTCTTTATTTCCTGCTCTCTTTTTTTTATCTTGTTGCTCCTCCTATTCCTCCTTCTTCTTAATGACATTCAAGAACAGAATTTGCCAATATGTAATATCTTCAGAGGGGCTGACATTTATATTTTTATAAGTTCAGTTTTCCTCTCTGACCTCTGTACCCTAGCTTGTGGAATAAATGCTCTGGTTTAATTGCTTGGACATTCTTGTTTCCACATGTAATTTTTCTAGACTTGCCAATCTTATAAATCAGGACTGGATTTCCAGTCTTTTCTTAGGAAAGAATCACCTGCTACTCACCTTCATAATGGCTTCTGTTCTGTCTGCTTGACCTGCTATGTAAGAAGCCAGTGGAGAGGAAAGAAAACCATCCTCAAGCTTTAAAGAGAGATGGCCTTACTCATGTCTGCAACACAGAGCTAGGAGGTAAAAAGTCATAAGAAGAAATGAGGAAGTTTAATTTTTTAAAAAAGAAATTGCCCTTTCTTTCTCTATATATTAGTAATCCCTTAATACATCATTAGTACATTGAACCCATAGGATGCATTTGGTCTACCATAACAAAATAGATCCTGGTGCTACAGGAGATGTATTTGTAGAAATGTGTTTATATTTATCTCTTAGATGAAAACTTCAGAAGCAGTCCAGGGCTAAAACTACAAGTCTTTGTCATATCCTTGAAGTGCTCCAGACCACTACATGCTTTGGGTTCCTTCATCTGCAAAGCCCAACTCTTATGCCTGATGGCCTCAGCTCTGCCCTCTATGGTATGAGCAGTGGAATGGAGGCTGGTGGAAGGAACTACTACTGTCAAAGCATCAAGACTCAAGAGGGAAACCTGGAGTTGCTATCTCCATATCCTTGAAGCCAGGAAGTAATATCATAGCCACACCCAGCTTCATGGACAGATAAGAAATATATTGTTCATTTTGAGTTGTCAAAAGCTGAACAGAAATGTTTCTGCCTGTTACAGAAGGACAGCGGTCACTGAGATTGACCGTCAGTCTGCTTGTCCCTTATTTTATGTCAGCCTCCACCATCAGGATGAATCTCAATAAGGTATTGATTTTGTTTATTCCATCAGTAGAGAAACATGATGGTAATCTATAAAAATCACATGTACTTTTATCATTAAAGCCACAATAGCTTCCGTTTATCTTTGGCATGGGATCTAAGCAGATTTCTGAGACATAGCTCGCTGGGAGGCTCAACCACCAACACCACAAACTACCCTGTGAGGTGCTCTCTGTCGTACTTATGCTTTTCTAGCCTCCGCTCACCTAGAGACACACACATCCAATGTGCATTCTCCAGCCAAAGTGGCATTGGTGCTTGCAGCTTTCCCAGCTATTCTTCCTGGAACCTTCTTATTGACTGTTATCTCTGAGTGAGTGCTCCCCATCCACTTCCCAGACTTATTAGATGGTTCATCTTCCCTGAGTTCTCTGCGATAATCTACCATTTAATATTTCCTTGATCTTACCCTGCCACACATACGAATTTCCCAATATCATTCCCATGCCTCACTGTCCCATAAGAAATGTCTCTTCATTTCTTTTTGCAATATCAAAAGTTTCATTTATAATTGTTTATTTACTTGTTCATTGGTTGACATTTTGGCCTTTCAAATTAGAATAGAATCTCTTAAGGGCAAAGATTCAACCTGTTTTTTTGCCTAGTGTATCATGCCAAATAGTGTTTGGTATCTAGCAATTTGATAGTTACCAAAGTGATAAGATTATATATTCAAAAGTAAAATTCCATTTTTATATTACCCCACCACATTGCAAAGTAAAACCTAGGAGTCAGTCTTAAAATCCTCTAGATAGTCACAAATTTGCCCCTGCCCTTCTCATGTAAAGAGTGTCCTCATACCATCTCCCATCCCAGAGGAAAAATTCTCCATTTGGAAACCTATTGCCAGGATGCTGAAGTTTTCCCGGTCTAGCCTTCAACTCAGACCCCATATCTACCCAGTGATAATGTAAAATATACAAGGAATGGACAGACACTATGGGTTATGGAAGATTCATTAGAATGATGATACATCCCATCATCTATCTCAATGACCTGGGATGAACAACACCCATCCGGTTCCACTCAAGGAAGTTAACTGTCCTCTTTCAAAGATGGCAAAATGAAAGCTCAGAAGGAAATTAGCATGTTTAGTTGTCTGAAGACCCAAGTGAGACAAGGCAATCAGCAGGAGATGAAGCCAAAAAGGGCAGCAGTGAGTGGGGGGGGTTAAAATAGATTGATGGTAGTGACCTAGAAAGTGATGGAAAAGCCAAGGACAAGGTAATGAGAAGTAAGAATAGAGAAGAGAATCCATTCCTGAAGTCCTGGTGGAGGATGGTTTGTAAGCCTTAGACTTAAGGTAACTGGGGGGAGGGAGGAATGAGCATTTGTGAAAAAGAAGTAAAGGTCAAGGATGATTCCCAAACACCACCTGCCTTGGGGGTTTGCACAGGGAATGTAAGTCTTTATCACGCATACAAAGTTCTCAGGAAATGTCTACTGAGTTCAGTCCTATTTCTTTCCTTTCTCTATCTTTCTGCTGAGCCTCTGCTTTGCCCTAGACTAAATACAGAGCTCTCTGATGCCCACCCTAACATGGCAGTTCCTCTGTTACTCCCAGTCCTTCAGAATAAAACTAACATCTCTTGTATCATACCACTGAGTGACCAATCCTGAAAGGGAGACTAAATCTCAAGATATTACCTGACACTGGAGCAAAGCACAAGGCCACTATGAGCGCAGGTGAGAAGTTTGGGGAAGTATGCTGTCTCCAAACTACTCAACAGACCCTTGCTTATGTTTATCAAAAAGTCTGCAAAGACATAGCCACATTAGCATTGATAGATATTTAAAATACACCAAGTAGGCTATCCCAGGAGTGACCATGGTGCCATGAAGCCCTGTCTATCCCAAATCTGTTCCATTTTATCATTCCTTTCCATACCTATCACAGGTTCCCATTCACTTTAGCAATTTGAAGTCATTGACTTTCATGTACATCCCAGGTCCTAGATACCCTGAATCTCTACCAAACCTCCTTCCCAGTTTGTCCCATCAGCTTCCATTAATATCTTTGGACTGACAGTTGAGATTGACTGCCTCATTAGCAGGCATCGTGTGGAACCCTGACAATAATTAACAACTCAACAGTCTCATTTGCTGGCCTATCAGAGAAGTATTCAATCAAAAATGTAATTTGCCCGATGCTTCCATTTAGCATGGGAAGACTATTCCTTCAAAGTTTTAAATAGTCTAATTAAGAGGGAAGAAATAGAGGGGTAGAAATTATTAACAGTATAGGTTTAATGTGAAATTGCTGAAGCAAATTAATAATGCAATAACCATTTTTAGCAGCTGTCTATCAGTTGGTGGCTAAGAGTAATTCAATTAGTCAGCAAAGGGTTGTTCAGATGGAGGAGTAAAGAACACGTACCATTTTATCTCCTAAAGGCACCATGAACTTTATTTCCCTGGATTTGGAAGAAATAAATGCATAGCATATTTGGGAATCTGCACAGAGGCAAAGCTTGAAGCTTAGGTGCTAGATCCAGTGAACCTGCTATCTTACAAAAATAACCTAGGTACCTCTCCCCTGCTATCTTACAAAAATAACCTAGGTACCTCTCCCCTGGGTTGACTTCTGTGTAATTTACTTCCTCTGATTCAGAACAAACAGTCAAATAAAGTAAATTACAGAATTTAGGCCTGATTTTGAACTCAGTCTGCTTCAGCTTACAGCTGTGAACACACTAACGGATGGGCTCATCATTTCCTCCTGCACTGCTGCATTTCTCTCTGCTCATGAAAACCTTGCATTTAAGAATTCTTTTGGTGTCTGTGCATAAAATGCCACTGGTTTTTCCAGTCATAGATCATCTGAGCTGCTTCTTCTCTTTGTCTTCCAAATGAGCTTTCTAATTCCCTTGTCTTCTCCAATGAGATCCCATTACCTCTTCTTAGCTTGTAAATAGTGATGATGCTGCCAGTCTAGCCAGAGGGAGGAGACTTCCCTGAGGAATGCCAGAAACAAAGGGAATGTGCCTCTCAGAAAGATCACCAGTGGATCCACACCCAGGCATAGATTCTGATATTTGCTAGGCCACTTGTTGGCAGTATACATGCACTTATTTTTCCACATCTCATAAGAATTCTAATTTTATTGTATTCTTGTGAAGATGTTGGATAGGGTATAAAAAACCCAGAGAACATCATAGAAGTTGTCACTGTTGATACTAACATGCATAAAGCCATGTGGGGATTCCAGCATCTGCTTAGTAAATGTTAGTTTCTTTATCCACCTTGACATGCTCATCTGTGCATTCACATGCAGTTGTCTGAGACAACTCTAACAGTTGGGATTTTTCTTATTCCCCTGCCCCACCTTCTCCGCTCCATTCTCCAGGAAACTCATACATTGTGCAGTTTAGTTCACACACAACTTTGCTCTCAAGCAGTATTCAAACTGATGCCTGGGCCTGAGTTACAGCCGAGGGCCATGTCTGGGTCTGTGGTTCTACCATAGCCAGGGTCCCTGTTGATGTCTGTGGCCTGTGTTACCACCGAAAGCTCTGCGGATGCATGAGATCTGACTACCATCTGAGGCCATGTTGGTGTCCAAGGACCATGCTGCCATTGGGGCCAAACCAATCTGAGTGGCCTGTACCCAGGGCCACAGTGGCATCTGGGCTTGAGCTATGTCAGATGGCCGTGTCTGGGCCCTTGGTCCTACTGAAGCAGAGATCTATGTTGATCTCTGTGGCCCGTTTTACCACCGGGGGCCATTATTGAATTGGTCCTGCCCCTCATCAGCTGCCACCAAATCAGAACTGGCCACACTGGCATGGGTGTAGGAGAGCTGGCCCCTGACCTTCAACAGCCCTGGGAGAACTGCCTCCCACCCTCGCTGACCACAGCAACTGTAGAGGTTGCCTGTATGGTGTGTGTATGGGAGAGCTGGCTATGACCCTTGACCAAAGGGGGCAGTCCTGGTGAAGACCTAGACTGACCCACTCAACTACCACCCAGGCCCACATCCAGGGCTTTTAGTTGGTCCACCCATCATCTACCCCTTTCATGACCTGCTGGGGTGGGTGAAGGTGCCAGCGATGTAGAACCATGATGCAGGGCAAGAGCAGGATACCTGAGAGAAGTTCCAGTGATGATAATGTACCAGAAGTCAGAGGTCTTGAACCAGGCCAACAATTCATTGCAATGAATATTTACAATAAAACTACTTGGGCATATGGGTGACACACTGAAGCTCCCAAGGCCACTACAACAAAAGAACTTATGATGGTGAGGTAGGAAAGACAGAGGAGCAAAATATTTTGTTTTGTTTTATTGTTTTGCTTTCTTTGGGGGGAAGCTACAAGAGTGGAGGACAGACATGGAAGGACTAGGAAATGAGTGGAATTGGGGTACATGGTGTAAAATTCCCAAAAAAATCAATAAAAAATATGTTTGAAAACATGTGTGAAGAGAACTAAAGCCAAAGCTATACTGACGCAATTTCCTTGAAAGAGAAAATTCCAAAGAGAGTTTTTAGCACTGACCACTAGCTCCACATAGCAAGAGGAAAATGAAGCTTCTAATTGCTTACTTATTCTAAGAATAACTGCTAAGCACCTGCCACAAACATGATCCTAAAGTAAGCGATACATAGGAAACAAGGGAACATCATAAAGATGCCCTCTACCTATTATGAGCTACTTATGTCTAGAAGGGACCTAACTACTTGGGCATGTAAGGTTGAGCTTAGTTGTGCCCAAGTATCATTGCTTGGGATCCTGCATGTAAGGACGACTCTGCTACAAACCACCTTCATAACCACAGGCCACTCAAGATGCCCTAGGCAATTCTAATAGATGCTGGCAATCAGTCCAAAGCTGAGAGCCCTGAAAACACTCATGAGTGTATTGTTACACAGATGAATTACTGGAACTAACTAAAGGAAGCATAGACTGAACAGCAGTGAAGGCCAGGAAAGCAAAACCCACCAGCTTCCAGTTAATAACTAAATATAAACCCATGGCTGGAAGTTCTACATCACAATGATGCCTGTGTGACAGGTTCCTGTGCTCAGGGTACCCTGTGCTTTATCTCCTTTAGAGGTAGCAAATAGACACTGGGGAAATAATAAGACATGTTTGCACACTACAAAGAGGTCCTGAAGTATGCAGTAGTGGAGCCTATCCCAGAAAATACAGAGGTGCTGATGACAGTAGAGAAATGCTTCCCACCAATATTCCTCAGCTAACTGCTCAGCATGGCTCTCCCATGGAGTCCGCTTGACAATAGATAGCCCAGTCTGACCTCTCCTCCGTACTTCATCTAATTAGTTTACCTAGAGCTTGTAAACCATGATCCGCTGCTCTCAGGTTGTCTACTCAATTATTCCTGCTTCTCTCTGGTTTATAAATCTTGTTTGTGCCTTTATTTCTAAATAATAGCCTCTCTCATATGTAGTAAACTACATGTATCTAATTAAATGTCAATGGGTTATTTTCTGATAAAGTCATTAAGAGTTTGGATTTGGGAATCAGCTCCTCTTGGGATTCAACTTGTGGCTTTGTCCCTCTCTGAGTGACTTCAGTAAATTTTTTCAAGTTTCAGTTTTCTCATCCGTAAAATAGAATTTTTTTCAAAAGACTTCCACTCACAATTTTGTGAAAACTTAAAACCATGCGTGGAATGAACACCATTAGGGCAATGCCTGGTAGCTTGGTAATCAAATGTCCTGTTCAAATTATTAATAGCATGGATTATCAAGCTTAATTGTATAACAATTTGTCAAAATGAAAATAAAAATGGCAAAATTACCTGAACTAGCTTTGTGAAGGTCAGATGGTTGAAGTGGGCCTGATGACATGAAGTTAGGGAATAAAAAGGAAGAAGAAAGCAGAACGATTCTGAA
>PVIU01030760.1:0-15706 GCA_004026605.1 Ondatra zibethicus | reverse complement strand
AGAAAACAATCCAAAGAATCAATGAAACAAAGAGCTGGTTCCTTGAGAAAATCAACAACATCAACAAACCCCTATCCAAACTAATCAAAAGGCAGAGAGAGAACACTCAAATTAACAAGATCAGAAATGAAAAGGGGGACATAACAACAGACACTGAGGAAATTCAGAGAATCAACTGTCTTACTACAAAAGCCTGTATGCCACAAAATTGGAAAATGTAAAAGAAATGGACAGTTTTTTAGATAAATACCATATACCGAAATTAAATCAAGACCAGGTGAACAACTTAAATAGACCTATAAATCGCGAGGAAATAGAAGCTGTCATCAAAAACCTCCCAATCAAAAAAAGCCCAGGACCAGATGGTTTTAATGCAGAATTCTACCAGAACTTCCAAGAAGTTCTAATACCTATACTACTTAATGTGTTTCACATAATAGAAACAGAAGAGTCATTACCAACCTCTTTTTATGAAGCTACAGTTACCCTGATACCAAAACCACACAAAGACGCAACCAAGGAAGAGAATTATAGACCAGTCTCACTCATGAACATCGATGCAAAAACTCTCAATAAAATACTGGCAAACCGAATCCAGGAACACACCAAAAAAAATCATCCATTATGATCAAGTAAGCTTCATCCCAGAGATGCAGGGCTGATTCAACATACAAAATCTATCAATGTAATCCATCATATAAATAAACTGAAAGAAAAAAACCATATGATCATTTCATTAGATGCTGAAAAAGCATCTGACAAAATTCAACACCCCTTTATGATAAAGGTCTTGGAGAGATTAGGGATACAAGGATCATATCTAAATATAATAAAAAGCAATATATAGCAAGCCGACAGCTACCATCAAATTAGAGAGAAACTCAAAGCGATGCCACTAAAATCAGGAACAAGACAGGGCTGTCCACTCTCTCCATATCTCTTTAATATAGTGCTTGAAGTTCTAGCAATAGCTATAAGACAAAGTAAGGAGATCATGGGGATTCGAATTGGAAAGGAAGAAGTTAAACTTTTCTTATTTGCTGATGATATGATAGTGTACATTAAGTGACACCAAAAACTCTACCAAAGAACTTCTACAGCTGATAAATACCTTCAGTGATGTGGGAGGATACAAGATCAACTCAAAAAATATGAGTAGCCCTCCTATACACAAAGGATAAAGAAGCAGAGAGAGAAATCAGAGAAACATCACCTTTCACGATAGCCACAAATAGCATAAAGTATCTTGGGGTAACACTAACCAAGGAAGTGAAAGATCTATTTAACAAGAACTTTAAGGCCTTGAAGAAAGAAATTGAAGAGGATACCAGAAAATAGAAGGATCTCCCATGCTCCTGGATTGGTAGGATCAATATAGTAAAAATGGCAATTCTACCAAAGGCAATCTATAGATTCAATGCAATCCTCATCAAAATCCCAATAAAATTCTTCATAGACCTTGAGAGAACAATAACTGACGTTATATGGAAAAACAAAAAGCCCAGGATAGCCAAAACAATCCTATACAATAAAGGTACTTCCGGAGGTATTACCATCCCAGACTTCAAACTCTATTACAGAGCTACTGTAATGAAACAGCTTGGTATTGGCATAAAAACAGAGACGTTGACCAATGGAATCGAATCAAAGACCCGGATATTAATCCACAAACCTAAGAACACCTCATATTTGACAAAGAAGCTAAAATTATACAATGGAAGTAAGAAAGCATCTTTAACAAATGGTGCTGGCATAACTGGATGTCAACCTGTAGGAGAATGAAAATAGATCCTTATCTATCACCATGCACAAAAATCAAGTCCAAATGGATTAAAGACCTCAATATAAATCCGACCACACTTAACCTGATAGAAGAGAAAGTGGGAAGTAGCCTGCAATACATGGGCACAGGAGACCACTTCCTATGTATAACCCCAGTGGCACAGACAATAAGAGCAACAATGAATAAATGGGACCTCCTGAAACTGAGAAACTTATGTAAATCAAAGGACACAGTCATTAAGACAAAAGGGCATCCTACTGAATGGCAGAAGATCTTCACCAACCCCACATCAGACAAAGGTCTGATCTCCAAAATATATAAAGAACTCAAGAAACTAGACATTAAAAATCTAAATACCCCAATTAAAAAATGGGGTAATGATCTGAACAGAGAATTCTCAACAGAAGTTCAAATGGCCAAAAGATACTTAACGTCGTGTTCAACTTCCTTAGTGTTCAGGGGAATGCAAATCAAAACAACTTTGAGATACCATCTTATACCTGTCAGAATGACTAAAATCAAAAACACCAATGATAGCCTATGCTGGAGAGAATGTGGAGTAAAGGGAACACTCATCCATTGCTGGTGGGAATGCAAACTTGTCCAACCACTTTGGAAATCATTGTCGGTTGCTCAGGAAATTGGGAATCAACCTACCTCAGGATCCAGCAATTCTACTCTTGGGAATATACCCAAGTGATGCCCAATCATACTACAAAAGCATTTGCTCAACTATGTTCATAGCAGCATTATTTGTAATAACCAGAACCTGGAAACAACCTAGGTGCTCCTCAATAGAAGAATGGATAAAGAAAGTGTCAAATACATACTCATTAGAGTACTACTCAGCGGTAAAAAACAATGACATCTTGAATTTTGCATGCAAATGGATGGAAATAGAAAACACTATCCTTAGTGAGATAACCCAGACCCAAAAAGATGAATATGGTATGTACTCACTCATTAGTGGACTCTAGCCATGAACAAAGGACATTAAGCCTATAGTTTATAGTTCACAAGCCTCAAGAAGCCAAATAGCAAGGTGAACCCAAAGAAAAACATATAGAGATCCTCCTGGAAAGTGGAAGCAAACAAGATCACCAGGCAAAAGTTGGGAGCACGGGGGTGAGGGTAGGGGTGGGGTAGGGGGAAGGGGAGAGGGGGAAGGAGAAGGGAGAAGGGAAGGACTGGGGAGAGCTTGCAGGAGTAGGAGGGTGGAGATGGAGGAAGGGCGGATATTGGAGCAGGAAAGAAGATATCTACATTAAGGGAGCCATTTTAAGGTTGGCAAGAGACTTGGCTCTAATGGGGATCCCAGGTGTCCATGAGGATTTCTCCAGCTAGGTCCTTGGACAGCAGAGGAGAGAGTGCCTGAACTGGCCTTGTCCCATAGTCACACTGATGAATATCTTGATCATCACCATAGAAATTTCATCTGATGGATGGAGATAGAGACAGAGACCCACATCCACATCAGAGCAATGGACTGAGCTCCCAAGGTCCAGTTGAAGAGCAGAAGGAGGGAGAAGATGAGCAAGGAAGTCAGGATCGCGAGGGGTTGGTTCACCCACTCAGAAAGTGTGCCTGATCTAATGGGAGCTCACCAAATCCAGCTAGACTGGGACTGAAGGAGCATGAGATCAAACCGGACTCTGAATGTAGCTGTCAATGGGGGCAGACTGAGAAGCCATCGATAATGGCACTGGGACCTGTATCTTCTGCATGTATTGGCTTTTTGGAACCCTAGTTTACTTGGATGAACACCTTCCTAGGCTGGGATGGAGGGGGGAGGGCCTTGGACTTCCCACAGGGCAGGGTACCCTGCCCTCTCTTAAGGATGGAGGGGGAGGGAGGAGGGTTAGTGGTTGAGCGGGAGGGGAATGTGAGAAGGGGGGAAGTGTAAATTTTTAATAGAAAAAGAAAAAAAATACCTATCCACAAATATGGCCCTACAGAAAGTACTAAAAGGAAAATTCCATCCCAAGGAAATAAGCTACACCCACAGAACCCAGGCAATATATAATCCCACACCAGCAAAACCCAAAGAAGGGAAATGCACACACAATACCACAAACAACAACAAAACCAAAAATAACAGGAACTAATAATCTCTGATAATTAATATCTCTTTATGTCAATGGTCTCAATTCACCTATAAAAAGACACAGACTTTACAATTCACAATCCCAGAGAACCTAGACAACAACGAGGACACTAAGAGATACATACATGGATCTAAACTACATGGGACACAGAGAAAGACAAGATCTCCTGAGTAAATTGGGAGCATGGGGACCATGGGAGAGGATAGAAGGGGAGGGGTAGAGGAAGGGGGAGTGAAGAAAAATATATAGCTCAATAAAAGCAATAAAAAACACACAGGCTAACAGAATGGATATGAAATCAGGATCCATCCTTCTGCTTCATACAAGAAACACACCTCAACCTCAAAGGCAGATATTACCTCAGAGTAAAGGGTTGGGCAAAGATTTTCCTATCAAATGAACCTAAGAAACAAGCTGGTGTAGCTTTCCTAATATCTAAAACAATAGACTTCAAACTAAAATTAATCAAGAAGAGATGAAGAAGGACATTTCATATTTGTCACAGGAAAAATCCATCAAGATGAAGTCTTGATTCTGAATGTCTATGCCCCAAATACAAGGGAGCCCACATTTGTAAAAGAAAGATTACTAAAGCTTAAAACACACACTAATAGTGGGAGACTTCAATACCCTACTCTCACCACTGGACAGGACTGCCAAACAGAAAGTGAACAGAAAAATAAAGGAAATAACAGAAGTTATGACTCAAATGGGTTTAACCGACATCTATAGAACATTCTACCCAGACACAAAAGAATATACCTTCTTCTCAGCACCTCATGGAATCTTCTCTAAAATCAGCAACATACTCGGTAACACAGTGAACCTCAACAAATACAAAAAAGATTGGAATAACCCCTGTATCTTATCGTATCACCATGACTTAAAGTTAGAACTGAACAATAATAATTACAGAACGCCCACAATCTCATGGAAATTGAATAATGCTCAACTGAATCACCCCTGGGTCAAGAAAGGAAAGAAGAAAGAAATTAAAGATTTCCTAGAATTCCATGAAAATGAAGGCACAACATACCCAAACTTAAGGGACACTTCAAAAGTAGTGCTAATAAGCCGGGCGGTGGTGGTGCATGCCTTTAATTCCAGCACTCGGAAGGCAGAGGCAGGCGGATCTCTGTGAGTTCGAGGCCAGGCTGGTCTACAAGAGCTAGTTCCAGGACAGGCTCCAAAAGCTACAGAGAAATCCTGTCTCGAAAAACCAAAATTTAAAAAAAGAAAAAGAAAAAAAAGTAGTGCTAATAGGAAAGTTCATAGCACGACTTAACAATGCAGGGAATAATCAAATTAAGAGCTAAAATCAATAAAATAGAAACAAAGAAAACAATACAAAAAATCAATGAACAAAATGCTGGTTCTTCGAGAAAGTCAACAGGATAGACAAACCCTTATCCAAACTAAGCAAAAGGCAGAGAGAGAACATCCAAATTAACAAAATCAGAAATGAAAAGGTGGACATAACAACAGGCACTGAGGAAATCCAGAGAATCATAAACTCATACTTCAAAAGCCTGTACTCAACAAAATTGGAAAATTTAAAGGAAATGAGCAATTTTCTGGATAGGTACCACATATCATAATTAAATCAAGACCAGATAAACAATTAAAATAGACCTATAACCCCTAAGGAAATAGAGGAAGTCATCAAAAGTCTCCCAACCAAAAAAAAAAAAAAATCCCAGGGCTAGATGGTTTCAGTACAGAATTCTACCAGAATTTCAAAGAAGAGCTAATTCCAATACTCCTCAAATTGTTTCACACAATAGAAAAAGAAGAGACACTTCCAAACTCTTTTTAGAATTACCCTGATACCCAAACTACAAAAAGATGAAACTAAGAAAGAGAATTACAGACCAATCTCACTCATGAACATTGATGCAAAAATACTCAATAAAATACTGGAAACCGAATCCAAGAACACATAAGAAAAATCATCCACCATGATCAAGTATGCTTCATCCCAGAGTTGCAGGAATGGTTCAACATATAAAAATCTATCAATGTAATCCACCATATAAACAAACTGAAAGAAAAAATCCGCGTGATCATCTCATTAAATGCTGAAAAGCCTTTGACAAAATCCAACACCCCTTCATGATAAAGGTCTTGGTGAGAGCAGGGATACAAGGAACATACCTAGACATAATAAAGGCAATACACAGCAAGCCAACAGCCAACATCAAACTAAATGGAAAGAAATGCAAATCAATTCCACTGAAATCAAGAACAAGACAAGGTTGTCCACTCTCTCCATAACTATTAATATAGTACTCGAAGTTCAAGCTAAAGAAATAAGACAGCAAAAGGAGATCAAGGGCATACAAATTGGAAAGAAAGAAGTCAAACTTTCACTATTTGCAGATGACACGATAATATACATAAGTGATCTGAAAATTCTACCAGGGTACTCCTACATCTGACAAACACCTTCAGTAACGTGGCAGGATATGAGATTAACTCAAAAAATCAGTAACCCTCTTTTATACAGATGATAAATGGGCTGAGAAAAAATCAGAGAAACATCACCCTTCACAATAGCCACAAACATCATAAATTATCTTGTGGTAGCTCTTACCAAACAAGTGAAAGACCTGCATGACAAGAACTTTAAATCTTTGAAGAAAGAAATTGAAGAAAACACCAGAAAATGGAAAGATCTCCCATGCTCTTGGATACATAGGATCAAGAGTAAAAGTGGCAATCCTACCAAAAGCAATTTACAGATTCAAATGCAATCCCCAACAAAACCCCAGCACAATTCCTCACAGACCTTGAAAGAAAAATATTCAACTTCATATGGAAAAACAAAAAGCCCAGGATAACCAAAACAATCCTGTACAATAAAGAAACTTCTGGATGCATTACCATCCCTGACTTTAAGCTCTACTATAGAGCTATAGTAATGAAAACAGCGTGGTATTGGCATAAAAACAGACAGGTTGACCAATGGAATCAAGTCAAAGACCCTGATATTAACCCATGCATCTATGAATATCTGATTTTTTACAAAGAAGATAAAGTTATACAATGGAAAAAAAGAAAGCATATTCAACAAATGGTGCTGGCATAACTGGATGTCAACATGCAGAAGTATGAAAAATAGATCCATATCTATCCCCATGCACAAAACTCAAGTCCAAATGAATCAAAGACCTCCATATAAATCCAGCCACTCTGAACCTCATAGAAGACAAAGAGGGAAGTTGCCTTGAACGCACTGGCACAGATGGAATCTAACACCAGTAATACAGACACTGAGAGCACCAATTAATAAAAGGGACCCTCTTAAACTGAGAACCTTTTCTAAGGCAAAGAACACAGTCAATAAGACAAAATGGCAGCCTACAGAATAGGAAAAGATCTTTATCAACCCCATACCTGACAGAGGACCGATCTCCAAAATACACAAAGAACTCAAGAAACTAACACATCAAATTACCAAATGATCCAATTTAAAGATGGGGTACATATCTAAACAAAATTCTCAACTGAGGAATCTCAAATGGCCGAAAGGCACTTAAGGAATTGGTCAGCATCCTTACCCATCAGGGAACTGCAAATCAAAACAACTCTGAGATACCCTCTTACACATGTCAGAATGGCTAAGATCAAAAACGCTGATGAAAACTTATGTTGGAGAGGATGTGGAGTAAGAGTAGCACTCCTCCATTGCTGGTGGGAGTGCAAACTTGTACAGCCACTTTTAAATCAGTATGGTGGTTTCTCAAAAAATTGGGAATCAATCTACCTCAAGACCCAGCAATACCATGCTTGGGCATATACTCAAAAGATACAAACACCACAAGGATATTTGCTCAACTATGTTCATAATGGCATTATTTGTAAAAACCAGAACCTGAAAACAACTTAGATGCCCCTCAACCAAAGAACATGTAGAAGTATTAAAATAGATCCATATCTATCCCCATGCACAAAACTCAAGTCCAAATGAATCAAAGACCTCCATATAAATCCAGCCACTCTGAACCTCATAGAAAAGAAAAAGGGAAGTTGCCTTGAACGCATTGGCACAGGAGGCCACTTCCTGAATCTAACACCAGGATAAAGAAAATGTGGTACACTTACACATTAGAGTACTACTCATCAGTAAAAAACAATGACATCTTGAAATTTGCGGGCAAATGGATGGAACGAGAAAAAACTATCCTGAGTGAGGTAACCCCAACACAGAAAGACAATCATAGTATGTACCTCACTCATAAGTGGAAATTAGACATAAAGCAAAGGACAACCAGCGACAGTCCACAACCCCAGTGAAGCCAGGAAACAAGAAAGACCCTAAGAGAGACATACCTGGATTCCCATAGGAAGGGAAAATAGACAAGATTTCTGAGTAAATTGGGAGTGTCGGGGGGGAGGGAGGGTGGAAGAAGAGTGGAAAGGGGAGAAGGGGAGGGGAAGGAGAACATGAGGGATTGGAAAGGACAGAGAGTGGGAGCAAGGGAAGAGATAGCTTGATAGAGGGAGACATTATAGGGTTAGTGAGAAGCCTGGTACTGGGGAAATTCCCATGAAAGCACAAGGATGACCCCAGCAAAGTGGAGAGGGCGCCTTAACTGCACCTAATTACCCCTGTAATGAGACTGATGACTACCACAATTGTCATCATAGAACCTTCATCCAGTAACTGATGGAAGAAGATGCAGAGATCCACAGTTAAGCACTGGGCCGAAATCCTGAAGTTGAGTCACAGAGAGGGAGGAGTGAGAATATGAGCAAAAGAGTCAAGACCACGATGGTGATACCCACAGAAACAGCTGACCCGAGCTAGTTGGAGCTCACTGACTCTGGACTGACAGTGGGGGAACCAGCATAGACTGAACTAGGCCCTGTGAATGTGGGTGACAGTTGTGTGGCTTGGGCAGTTTATGGGGCCACTAGCAGTGGAACCAATATTTATCCCTACTGCTTGTACTGGCTTTTCAGAATCCATTCTCTTCAGAGGGATACTTTGCTCAGCCTAAGTATAATGGAGAGGGCCTTGGTACTGCCTCAAAGCAATGTGCTAGACTATGTGAACTCCCCACTGGAAGACTTACCCTCTCTCAGGAGTGGATGAGGGTTGGAATGGGGGGAAGGTGGGGAAAGTGGGAGGAGGGGAGGGAGAGGAAACTGTGATTGGTATGTAAAATAAGTTTGTTTTTTAAGAAATAAAATGTATAAGATAATATTCATGGGTTACAAGCAAATGTCATATTTTACCTAAAGGACATGAGTAACCTTAGATTTTGGTATTCTCAGAGACTTCTGCAATGAAACCTTGTAGATACTGGGGCTCAACTGCAGGTCGTCTCTACTGAGCAGTTCATGGGCACTTCAAACTCATGAAATCCAAAGATCAACTTTGAGAGGTCGGCTCCTCTTCCTATGTTGCTTATTCCAAGTACACACCACCCTGCCAGACTAAAAGTTTATTCTGGAAAATCCCATATCACCTTCAAATATGAAGTATTTCCTCTCTTTTGCCTATAATTTGCAAGTAGTCATCATTAAAGGCTTCTCATCTTTGTCTTCTGAGTCTAAACCTCACTCATTTCCTCCCCGGCCCTTGCCAAAAAGAATTGTACACAAGAGTTCACTGGGAGGATATTATTTTAAACAAAGTTGCGTGGACTCTACCCTGGCCCTCCTTACTCAGGTTTGGTAGGATAGGACCAGAAATGAATGTTTTTAGAAATTTCCTGGGTGCTTGGAAGACATTGTCCAAGGACTAGGTTTATTATCACTATTTTAATCCATCTTCTCCTCTGTCGTCTCCTTACTTAGCAAGTTCTATGACCTGAGTTCAAGAACTCATTAATTTCCCCCTGTAGGTTCCAAAACCATATCCAGTTTAACCACTATTGTGTTACCAGTGCTTACTATGGTACCTGATACATTATAAGCTCTCAATATGATTTTGTAGTATGGACAAATTAACCAAGGCAAGAAGGTAGCAATAAAGTACTCAGAACGTAATTTTACACACCTTGATGCCACTCAGTTAGATGTAAGTTTAGCCAATTTGGCCTATCCAATCATAATCTTAGCACATTTTATTCAAGAACCTTAAAACTCCATGTATGTTTGGTAGGGTGATGCTAGCTGCTTATCTAACAACCCGCCTTTAATCCCAGCATTTGGGTGGTGGATTTCTGTGAGTTTGAGGCCAGTCTGATCTACAGAGCGAGTTCCAGCACAGCCAGGACTACACAGAGAAACCCTGCCTCAAAAAAATTTAATAGATATAAATAAAAAAATTGATATTCCATTGGCAAGTATTTGCCACGTTAAATGTAAGTAGAGCTCTGAATTTATTCACAATGACAACTCTTAGAGTTGGGGATGTTGACTTCCTGGTGATTGATTAAGCCACCTTTGCCATGTCACATTAAGTTGGTAAGCAGACCAAACCCATTTAGCTAGTATAATTACCTGAACTTTAGCCTTAGAGACAACTTACAAAGTCATTTTTATTTCAGACATTGGCCACACCATTCATCTGCAGCATAAGGAATAGAGGGCTGTTTTCTAGCAAGGTCCCCGAGGAGCTTAGCGGGGGATGGAATGGAGCACTCAATGAGCTAAAGATGCCAACTGGCTCTCCCTCTCCTACTTTGCTCTGTATCTACTTTCTGGCAAGCTAGGCACAAACACAACGTACAGTTATTTTCTAAGATGGGCTTTTGACCTCAGAGCACCACATCTCTCCTCTGGAGGATGCAATGCCCAAATAGTAGCTCAGCTAAAACAAAGCTATTACATCTGAATGATAGCCCGAGCAAGTCGCAATGGCCTAAATTCATCTCCGTCAGGATTTTGCCGCCTGAACACACATGCAAAAAATCGTTTGGGTATATTCATGCCAATCTTCTAAACTCTCACAGGAAACCTCTGGGAGAAGAGACATTTAATCATTTTGGAATGGAATGGCTTTGGGGGACAGCATGTCTTTTGGTCTATTTCTATTCAAAGTCTTAAAGTGCTTCAAGTGCCTGGATCGGCTGATGGATTAGGTGCTGAACACTGAGGCTCCTGAGGTCAATGATTTATGGCAGCTGCAAGCTGTGAAATGTCATTCTGCTGAGAGGGCCATGCAACATTCGGCCGATAGAATTAGCAGACACTTGAACACGTATTTCAGCACCAGCTGCTCAGCTCTCTAGAGATGCGCACCATTATCCAGATGTAAGTTCCCAGGAAGGGCTGACTATCCTAACCTCAACAGTTGTCAGAGCCAAGGCTGCTCTAGCTACGCTTCTAAGATAACAGGAAATAATACAACCAATGCAGGCCCTACCATGGATCCTTATCTCCTCATAATTATGTCTCTTGGGTGAACGATGTTTGAAGTGGGGCGTAGAAAGAGTTGATCAACTCAGGCTTGACTACTCTGAACCCAATTCTAGCCATCGAAGCAAGAAAATTTGTGGCTAGGGAGACAGCTCAGTGGTTAAGCACATTAGCTGCTTTTCCAGAGGACCCAGGTTCAAATCCCAGTGTCTACATGGCTCACAGGCATATTTAATTCCTGTTCCAGGGGATTCAAAGCCCTTTTCTGGCCTCCACAGGCACTGCATATATGTGTATATTTGGGCAAAACATACACTTATATACATAAAATAAAAATAAATAAAACTTTCTTTAAGAAAAGGAAAGCAATATTTTTCCACCTGCCATGATTCAAGTGGATCTACTGGACTTAAAAAAGCTGGGGCCACATATAACAACAGTATTGTTGGCATATGGCATCAAATGTTACCTATAGGTGTTGAAGATAATCAAATAATTCATTCTGTCTCTTAATGGCCTCCACTCACCCTCACACTAGTATCCCATTCTGTTATCTCCGCTTTGCCTTCAGACTTGACTTCCCTAGGTTTCTCATTAGTAGTAACCAGTTCTAGGCTCAATGTTTGCACCCGGTCACACTTGCTCTGTACTCTCCAGTTCACCCACAATTCTTCATACAGCTTCAAAAGTTATCAGTCATTCCTGGTACTAGAGGACCAAGTGGTTGGGATGTTTCCCAATGGAGACAAAGGAACTGGACACTTATCAGTATACATAAAACACTCAGCACTTACTATCCATTGTTCTCATTGACTGCCCTATCTCAGCCCCATACCAGCTGTTGGGGGGTAAGCATTTAGATATGTGTATAAGGCCCCCGTCCCATACTGGCAGTTTCCCAGTTGTAGGCCCAAGTTCCAGATAGTTTTGCATTACAACCCAGTACCATGGGGACACTGTATTAATTATTATCTGCTGATGCATAACAAATGAACACTTAGCAGCTCAAACAACACACTTAACTAAGCCAGGAGGTTTAGGCTCAGTGTCTCTAAGGAAACTAGTGCCTCTCAGGGCTGAATTTCCCTGAGAGGGCTAAAGAAACTCTCATTAGTAGCTGCTTGATGAAGCCTTCTGCTTCTTGCTACCAGGGCCATGTCCCAAGGAAAGCTCGCAGAGCCCTTGATTCATTGCTCTCTGCTCTGGATTAGGACTATAATGTGACCAGCTGCGTCAACTTCCTGCTGCCTGGACTTCCCCAGAGCGAGGAACTGTAAGCGGGAATTCTGAGTGAAATAAATGCTTTCTCCCTCAAGTTGCCTTTGGAAGGGTGTGCTACCACAGTAGTGCAAGAGGGACACTGTGCCCGCAGCGGTGGAGATTATCATTCCCCGTGTTCCAGATAATCTGTGCGTTTCAGACACCTCCCAAACTTGCTGTCAGCACTGCTTCCCAGAAACCAGACCTGATTCGACTTCTACCTGCTGAATCTAGGAGAGCTCACTGGCCTTACCTCAAAAAGACTTGAGGTTTTTCGGCCTTTCTTTAGGACAAGAGGATGGTGCTCCAGGAACACAGTCCATATCTCTACCTGTCAGGGCTGACTATGACTCTCCATGCCTTGGTTTGGACTTTTAACCACCCGGCTCTCCTCGGCACCACTTGGCTACCCTTGCTTGGTTCCTAGGATTCTTGCCAGGATTTCTGTTAGGTGATTCTATTCATTTTTAGCTGATGGTGACTAGAATGCTGAAGCAAACTCTTAGTAACTGAGAGCCCAACGTGTGCATCCCGAACACAGAAAAGCAGCAAGCCTTCTTGGGGAAATGTGAGGGAAGATGAACTTAGTATATCTAGAAACAGCCTCGAGACCTTTTCCAAAGCCCCAAGCAGCACAGTGAATATCAGGAAAACAACTCTACTATAACTGACATTTTTCCAAATATGTTATTTTAATTACCATTTGAAATTCTCTATAGCAGAAGTCCTACTAACAGTTTTGAAATACAGTCTTATTAGTGTCCTATGCATTTACATAATTTTTACATATTCCCCATTATTTTTTCTGTATTTTTTCATTTAGTATTACTTCAAATAAAAAATTTCACATCTGACACAGCAGAGCACATCCAGAACTCAGAATGCTCACATAGAACCATCATGGGTTCAAGACCACCCAGGCCAAATAGTAAGACTTTGTCTCCAAAAACTCACACAGGGGCTGGCAATATGGCTCAGTGGTTAAAACCACTTGCTGCTCTTCCAAGGAACCAGAGCTCAGTTCCAGGCAGTTCCAGGCACCCATGTAGGGCATCTCACAACCATCTGTAACTCCAGCTCCAGGGGATCCAGCATCCTCTTCTGAACTCCACAAGTACACGTGCACACACACACACACACTTTAAAAATTCATCTATTATAGAACTTATTTGTGATTTTGAATAGCCATGGGTTGCTCCATCTCATTGCTATCACATATTTTTGTGTATTTGTTCACCTCTCACTGATATTTAGTTATTTCTAGCTTTTAAGAGTTAAGATAGAATTATTAACATTTATACAAATTACGTCTTTAAGTTTATAAATTAATTTGCTCCATTTTATATGATTTCAATTTAAGTGCTTTGAGAAATAATTTCAGGCTTTGTAGTATAATTTATACCTGCCTATATCTAGAAATATTGTAGGTGATTTTTGTAGGCTACCAAAAAAGAAACATATACACCAATACAGCCACAAAACCTTTGATCTACAACACTGTCTTGCCTGCAAAACGCGCTATGGCAATGATGGCATGAAGCTTGTGGGAGTAACCAACCAATGTCGTATTTGACTTAAGGCCCATTCCATGAGGTGAAACCCATATCCAACACTGCTTGGGTGGCCAAGAACCATTGACTAGATAGCCCAGAGACCCAGGATAAAACCAAATATCACTAGTCTGAAAAAAGTATCACCAAAATAACTCCCAATGATATTCTGTTATACAAATTGATCAGTGAATTATTCAGTCCTCATCAGACAAGAACAGATGCAGAGATCCACAGCCAGACAAGCAAAGAAAGAGAGTCCTTGGAACACAGAACTCTAAATGGGATGTCTCCATCAATCCCTCCCCTCAGAGCTCAGAGAACCCCACAGAAGAGGACATGGAAAGAGTATAAGAGCCAGTGAGGATGGGAAATGAATTAGTTAATACCTTTAAAGGATTTATAAGATCCTCCAGAATTTTGTTTTAAAAAAACAAGGTTTTAAAAGGAGCGGTGTGGTGGTTTGAATGAGAATGGCCACTTAGCCTCACAGGTTTAAATGCTTGATCACCAGTTAGTGCAGCTGTCTAAGAATGATTAGGAGGTGTGGCTTTGTTGAAGTAAGTGTGGCATTGTTTGAGGACGTATGTCACTTCGCAGCGAGAGAATAAGTCAGCCAAAAATAAAACTTATTTAAATCACAAGTTCATATAAAAGATTAAAACATGTCACAAGCACTTTTCACACAAGAAATTCATATTCTTTTTTATGTGTGTGGATGGGTGTTTTGCCTGGGTGCACATTTATGTGCCACAGGCATGCAGTACCTGTGGAGACCAGAAGAGGGCATCAGAACCCCAGGAACTGAAGTTAGAGATGTTCGTGAGCCTTCAGTTTGGTGCTGGGAATCAAATATTGGGACCGCTGCAAGAGCACTTACTGCTCCTAAACTGCTGAACCATCTCTCCAGCTGTAATAAGGCGCATGTGGGACCTTTGTGGTGGCTCCAAACCATGACGGGTAATGGACAGACAAATACACCATGCAGACGGAGATGGAATATGAAATTTTATTAAAAGTGGGGAGTAGAGGGAGGAGGAAAGGCGAGACAGAGAAAGAGTGAGGGGGAAGAGGGAGAAGGAGAGAAACAGAGAGCTGCCTCTTCAGAAAAACAGCAGGGTGGAGGGGGAGTACAAGACCAGTTTGCCTGGGAACTGAGAGATTGGGAGTGGGTGGAGCTTCTTCTTAAAGAGACAGGAGGTACTCTCTGGGTTCATGCTTCCGGGTGACAGGGAAGGTCAGCATAATCCTAACACCAGTCACTCATATCCTTTCTGAAAAATTAATCAAGCTTAATAAATTAGGATGGTAGGCACCCTGAAGTATAAATGGTTTGGGGTATAAGATATAACTTTGGGATGGATGTCTAATTTTTAAAACATATATAAATATACACACATATTCTAGAATAAATTAACTTGCTAGATTTGAAAATGTATCAAGGCGGAAAGTGATGGTGTACGACTTTAATTCCAGCACTTGGAAGGCAAAGGCAGGCGGGTCCCTGAGTTTGAGGCCAGCCTGGTCTACAGAGCGAGTTCCAGGACAGCCAGGGCTACACAGAGAAACCCTGTCCTGAAAAAAGGAAGAAGGAGAGAGAAATTTAATGGGTACAGCATTCACTGTTATATACAGAATGCATTACTCGGCAGACAAAAAAAGAAAGGAAGGAAAGAAGATAGAGAGAAAGAGACAGA
>PVIU01030759.1:0-15711 GCA_004026605.1 Ondatra zibethicus | reverse complement strand
TCTGTGGTACACCTCGATATCAAGGGTCAAGATACAATAAAAGAAGTGCTTTTATTGTATAGGATTTTTTAACTATCCTGGTTTTTGTGCTGTCGGAGCACCTCTTGCTCCTTCAGCCACTAGCCTTTAAGATACAAGACCATTGGGGCATGGTCTCTTATACTTTAAAAAGCAGCAGAAAATGTTTGCTCTCTCTCTTGCTTCTGGCTCCCATTCTGAGTGCTAGACTCTCTGTTTCATGTTTGCTATGAGAGGAATGTTGTTTGGAATGGTGATCTGTAAGTTTTTTCCATCAAATAAATAACCTTTTTATTATCCATAATTCTTAACTGGTGTGGGATTGTTTTGTGGCTTCATCTGGTGCCCAACGTGTGGCATGAACCCACAACCCTGAGATTAAGAGTCTCATGCTCTACCGACTGGTATCTTAAAGGCTATTGGCTGAAGGTGCAGAAGGTGCTCCTGCAGCATTTTCGTTTTTCCATATGCAGTTGAGTATTGTCCTTTCCAGGTCTCTAAAGAATTCTGTGGGATATTTGGGGGTGATTGCATTGAGTCATTGACTTTTTTTGTAGGATAGCCATTTTTACTATTTAACCCTACCAATCCATGGGCATGGGAGATCCTTCCATCTTCAAAATATTCTTTAATTTCTTTCTTCAAAGACTTCAAAGAAGTTTTTTGTCAAGCAAATATACACTTGTTTTGTTAGAGTCATCCCAAGATATTCGATATTCTTTGTGACTAATGTAATTGTGTTTTTCCCAATTTCTTTCTCAGACTTTTTGTCATTTGTATATAGGAGGAATGCTGATTTTTTTTAAGTTAATCTTGTATCCAGCTATTTTTCTTAAGGTATTTATCTGCAGCAAGAGTTCCCTGAGAGAATCTTGGGGGGTCACTTTTGTATACTCTCATTTCACCTGCAAATAATGATGCTTTGATTTCTAGTTCATCTGAATTATATAAGCAAATACATCTCCCCTCAATCTTTTCATCCTTGCCCTACCTCAAGTTATCATCATCTATCACCTAAAACATTAAATTGTTATATTTGTTTTCAAGATCCATCCATCTTCCACAGGTGAAGTCAGAACCTCCTGCATAATAGACATGGCCATATCTGATGGGACGGCAAAAGCCATAAAGCCAGCATAACTGCTTGACAAAGAAGCAGCAAAGCTGAGCCACATGATGGCCACTTTTGTTTTTGATCTCTGCCTGTTGCATACTTGGAGGACTTTTAATATTTGTATGTAGTATGAGGAATGGAGTGGGCTGTGCCCCACCACCCTGCTAGCTTATACCCAAAACAACCATATGGAAATTGTATTAATTAAATTACTATCTGGCCCATTATATCAGTCCCTTTTTGGCCAACTCTTACTCTTGGTTTAACCAATTTTTAATAATCTGTATGTCACCATGAGGTCGTGGCTTACTGGGAAAGCTTTTAACCAGTGTCAGTCTTGGGCAGGAGAGCCATGGCATCTGCCATACTATCTTTTTCCCAGCATTCCGTTTTGTCTATACCACCTACCTGATTTCTGCCCTATCAAAAGGCCAAGCAGTGTCTTTATTTAACCAATGAATGTAACACAAATGCAGAAGGACCTCCTACACCATTTTTCCTTTTTTGTTTACACAAAAAGGAAGGCTTTAACTTTAACATAGTAAAATTACATATAACAAAATGGTTATTAAGAAATAATTACAGTTACAATATTTAGATCTATTTTATTTTTTATTATAACAATGGAAAACTATAACTATTTATTTATTTTTTAAATCCATCAAAGACTCCAGAAGGATTTAATATTACCTAAGTAAATGAGAAGTAAGTAACTTTTAAAACTCTAGAAGTGACAGAGACATCTCACTGTCTGTACAGTCAGCCAATGTTTCTCTCTACCATTGGGGCATTCATCTTTAGTCTATAGGCCCATAGTATCCAGAAGACATTTCCATGAAGTAGGACATTTTAAAGACAGTTTAGTTAATTTTTTTTTGTATCCTGTAGAATGTTTCACAGACCCTTTTATGAAGCAGGAATCCCAAAGGATAATCTCACTTTCAGGAAAGTTTGGTAGTCCTCTCTTTGTGGGTTCTTTTTGTCCAGTTTATGTAACAGTCTAGGCAAGAGCAGTTTTTTGCCCAAATGGCTAGCAACCTCTAATAAGGAGCTTCTTTGATGCCCATCTTCTTCAGGAAGTACTTTGGTGCTGCCAGGAGCAGAAGTGTCTCATTGTCATGAAAAGTTCTAAGTTATTAAAACAAAAATGCCATATTCTGAAGTCTTTGAAAGATATGAAGAATGCCTATCTAACTAAAATATATCTTTATATATCTACAAAACTTAACTAACATGAATACAAGCTTGACTATTATCGATGATTATCCATTAACAACCTATATTTTTTAATTATACATTACATTTTTTAATGAACTACAAAATCATAATACCTTAATCAAGATCAGAAATACATATACATACAAAAAATTGACCTTAAATTCCTATCAATAAAGTAAAATTCATACCAATGTAAATTATCCATATCTATATTCTGTAGTATGAGGAACAGAGAGGGATGTGTCTGGCCACCCTGCTAGCTTACATCTGAAATAACCATATGGAAATTGTATTAAATAAATTACTGTTTGGCCCATTATATCTAGTCTCTTTTTGGCCAACTCTTACTCTTGCTTTAATCCATTTTTAATAACCTGTATGTCACCACAGGGTTGTGGCTTACCAGAAAAGCTTTTAACCAGTGTCAGTCTTGGGCAGGAAAACCATGGCATCTGCCACACTACCTTTTCCCCAGCATTCCATTCTGTCTACTACGCCTATCTGATTTCTGCCCTATCATAAGGCCAAGGCAGTGTCTTTATCTAACCAATGAATGTAACACAAATGCATAAGGACCTCCTATACCATTTGTATTGATTGATAGAACCTTTCTTACGAATCACTTATGCCTTCTACAAGGAGTACTACTTCTAAGCATCCCCAGGAAAGTCCTGAACATACTACCCCTCCCATCCCACTTTTAGAGAGATATCCTAATCTATATGAAGGTCTTCCTTATGCCTTGGAGGTTGTTACGCAAAAGAAGCCAGGAATCTTTTTATGAAACTATGAGATATTCTTAACATAGATATCACTGCACTTACCCAGGAACTAGATAATCAAAACAAGTTTTAAAAATTTAAAAGGTCTAAAAGATTCTGTAGGCTAGAGGAGTTGGTCAGAGATCAGAAGCTTCCTCCCACTATACATTCAGGCAATTATATGGCATATACAGCAACTAAGCTAGGTTAGCTGAAGTTACCTCTGCCCTATACTTAATATTGATGGGCAAAGAATGATATAAAAATATGATAAAAGAATGTGATCTCAGAACCTCTCTTTCTTAGAAATGTTAGTTTATACAGAGCTACTGCGATGTCATATGACCAAAGAACAAAAGAATATCAGGATTAGACATATAAAAAAGTCTATAAAAATATCAAATGTGTATGTTATACCAGAATTTGAATAAAAACTGCAGCAACTTTGGGCAAAGGATTTCTTCTTGGGCACTCTGACCATCAAGAGTTATAATTTTGGACATGACAATCATCCTGGTCAGTTTTGGTCTAGCATCCTAGGCCACAAAAGCTACTAACCTAAGAGCAGGTTGCCATATGCTTGGAGAATATTAATAAATTAGGTTATGAAGTTGATAAGTAAAAACATTTATAAAAGATAGCTATTTATCAATGATGATTAAAAGAGGGAAAATTGTTGTAAAAGGTAACTTTGTTGTGTCACAGTTTATCAGTGATGACTAAATCATATGTAAGAGGAATTTAACACATGTCCAAAGCATAACTGATATGATCTGTGTTTTATAACAACATTAATCTATCCTTGCTACTAAATTCTGTATAAATAAACACTCTGGGTCCTAGTCATTCAAGCTGCAAGATTCTCCCAACCATCATGCCTAGCTCACTCCTTCCCTCACTTAATCCTCGCAGGACCTGCAACTGCTGGGGCTAGTGGCAGGCAAGTAGTGTTATAAACACCAGCAGAACAAATCCTGCTCATATCATGTATAGATAAAAGCACATGGGAATCAGCATGATCTCAGAGATACCCACCCACCTGTTTTCCTTCATCATCTCCCTTTGTCCTTAACTGGGATCTAGAGAATTAACAGACCCAAGGTATTAGGAGGGAACCAATCTCATTTTGGAAAGTATAACTGGTATAACTGATGAGACCTGAACAGTAGAGGTGAGATTAGACCTGCATTTTTATCTGATGTCCTTCAAAATGTGCAAGAGGGGCATGACTGCTGTTGGAGACGTCAACCATTTTCTGTGTGGAGTTTAAGCATGCTCCACAGGAGGGAGTTCACAGCTTGCACTGAAACCTGGCCAGAAATCCATGGCTATTGAAGTCATAGACCATAGGGAAAGACTTACTGTAGATATTTTACTAAATGTTCATACTGTCAAACTGTCTTTAAATATCAATATTTACACCCCACAACCTGTGCTACTCTTAACCTTAGTTGGAGAAACTTCTTTTTAAAGTGAAAATAGGCCCTCATCAAATCTTCAAGCAACAGAAGGTTTCAAATCTATTTGGATTGTCCTAAGTTCTCACCTGTCCCATACAGAACACCTTATCCAGACTCCCTCCCATTATTACTGAGCATTGAAGCATGACTAATAAAAACTCAGAGACAGAAATTGGGGAATAACCAGAAGGTCAGAAAATTAAAACAACTAGCCACTGGCTCTTACCTCTACCTCAGCCCAAACTGTCAATCCTGCCTTCAGGAATCTCAGAAAGAGACTGTGACTGAGAGTTGTCTCCTCTTGTTTATAATCATCTCTAGTTCTCCAGGCAAGATTTCTTTATTAAAATATAAATGAAATGTCACTACAGAGCATAGCTCTTATTACAAAAGTGACAGATCGCTACTTTATTCAAATATAATTTGTTTCTATTTGCATTTTTGGACAAGTGTTCAGGCTTGATTCTGTAGATATAGAATCATTTAGGGAAATTACTGTAGTAAAAAAAAAAGTGGTAGAGCTTCAATGCACTATCTCTCATGCCATGGGTGTCAGCAGCATCTCAGGCCATAGTCTCAGTGGTAGATTACCCTGGTACAGCTTTCTAAATCTCTAAAGAGCATGTGGTGCATCAAATTCAATATGAGTTTTCTATGGCCACATGATAAATCACCTTAAACTGAATAGCTCATTCATCCTCAAGCCTGTGTGAAGTATAATGCTTAAAAGAAATACCATACTAGCTCAGAATTGAGGAATAGATGGTTATTTAATGAGGGGAAGACTCACAAATCAGAATCATCTGCTTGAATGGTGATCAGAAACTGAATCCCACAGCCAGAACACAGGGGCTAGGAAAAGAGAGCTGAGGCACGCTCTACATCAGCTAATATAGTATAAGAGGACACACCCCAATGGGTAAGTAACCACTGGCTGTAAGACTTCCTACAGCACCTGTGCCCCTAAGACTAGGAATGACATGGCTGACTTCTCTAATCAGACACATTTAATGTCTAAATTGAGAAGAAATTGGAAATTTTTCTTTTAAATCTTGTCCCTTTGTTTCCAAAGATGGCATCAAAGATGTTGCTTCACATCAAGTCATGTTCATGTCTTGAGTCTTTCTGATTTCACTTTTTGAGTTTAGACTTTATTTTCTTCTATGAGTAGGCTAGGTCTATTCAGGTAGTTGCTCTGTCATCTATAAAATAAATTTGAATATGCTTTATCATATTCTTTCCCTACAACAAAGTCCTTCCAGATCCTCTCCCTTCCCTACCCAATCAACTTTAGGTTCCTTCTCAAAAATCAAAAACTGTAACAAAAAAACAGTTCAGTTTCTAAGATTTTCCCTACTGGTTAGGTTTTAATTCATTCATTTATTTAAATATAACAAAATAAGATGTAGTGATATAAAACAAAAACTATCACATCTAATTTGACAAAACCAAACAACAGAAGGAAAAGAGCTCAAGAGAAAGCACAAGAACCAGAAATGTACTCATCTGCACACTCAGGAATCCCATATGAACAATACATTGGAAGCCATAATACATAGGTAGAGGACCTAGTGTGCAGACCTGTGCAGACCCTGTGCATGCTACGGCAGTCTCTGTGAGTTCATATGAGTTTTTCTCATGTGGATTTAGAGCTTGTTGTTTCTTGGTGTTCACCATCCCACCTGACTCTTACATTCTTTCTGCCTCCTCTTCTTCAGGGTACTCTTCGGGGACATTTTTGATAGCTAAGATCAAAAAAACAACTAACAGCTCATGCTGGCAAGGGTGGAGTGAACGGGAGTCTCATACATTCCTTGTTGGAGTGCAAACTCATTCAGTCACTATAGAAAATATTGTGATGGTTCCTCAGAAAGACAGAAATCGATCTACCTCAAGATACAGTTATACCACTCTTGGCCATATATCCAAAGGATACTTTATCCTACCACAGAGACACTTGCTCAACAATGTTTATTGCTACTCTATTTATAATAACAATGAATTGGAAACAACCTATATGTCCCTGAGCAGAAGAATGGATAAAACATGTGGCACATTACACGTTGTAGTAATACTCAGTCATTTCTTTAAAATATAACATCATGAAATACAAAGGCAAATGGATAGAACTAGAAAAAAAAAACACCTTGAGTGCGGAATTCAATACTCAGAAAGATGAATATGGAATATATTCACTTATACATGGATAATAGCTGTGAAGTCAATGATAACCAAGCTACAATCCATAGAACCAGAGGGAGTAGGTATATAGTAGGGACTAGGGGTGGGGAGACAGAAAAATCTCTGTCTGAAACTCATCCTCTTTCATTATACCTGCCAAATAAGAGGATCTGAACTACTGTCTTTTCAAACCAGGAGCAAGGTGTGTTAGAGCCAGGATCAGCAATTATTGGGTAAGGAAACAAAGTTTTATTTCTATGTAATACGATTACTATGGCAGAATATTAGTTTACACTGTGTCAACATATGTCACTGTGATTAGTTTGATAAAGAGCTGAATGGACAGTAGCTAGGCAGAAGAGAATAGGCAGGAATTCCAAACAAAGAGGGGAACATGGGAGAAATTAAATCATGCAGGAGACACTAGTGAGACACTAAAGAATTCAGAATTCTGGTATGGAGAAGTAACTGAACCACTTGGCAGAATGTAGATTAATAAAAACAAGTTAATTTAGGTCATAAGAGTTATTTGGGGAAAAGCCTAAGCAAAGGCTACACTTTCCTAATTATAAACCTATGTAATTATTTGTAAGCTGGCAGTCCAAAGGAAAGTCTGACTACAGCATGCATAGAATTCTAATTTACTAAATGCTCATTCAGTCTAAGTGGAACATGTATGGTGCAGGAGAATTGTTTGTATTCTGTCAATCATGTTTTAAATAAATGCTGATTGGCCAGTAGCCAGGCAGGAAATATAGGTGGGACAACCAGACAGGACATACAGGCAGAGCAATGAGAACAGGGGTATTCTGTGAAGAAGGAAGTTCTTCCCACAGTCCTGTCTGGTGTAGGAGTTCCTTCTGTATTTGTGTTGCTTTCATTGTTTGAATAAAGAAACTGCCTTGGCCTTTTGATAGGGCAAAACTTAGATAGGCGGGGAAGTCAGAACAGAATTCTGGGAGGAAGAAGGCAGAGACAGAGAGAGAGAGAGCCGCCATGAAGCTGCCAGGTCAGACATGCTGAATATTTCCAGGTAAGCCATGACCTCGTGGTGACATACAGATTATTAGAAATGGGTTGAATCGAGATGTGAGAGTTAGCCAATAAGAGGCTAGAGCTTATGGGAAAATCAGTAATTTAATTAATACAATTTCTGTTTGGTTATTTCAGGGCTAAGCTAGTCGGGTAGAGGGACACAGCCCATTCCTCTTATTACAGATTGGCGCCCAACGTGGGGCTTGAACGCATAATGCTGAGATTAAGAGTCTCATGCTCTATCGACTGAGCTAGCTGGGCTCTGGGATGCAGCCCATTCCTCTTACTACAGACTGGCTGCCCAACGTGGCTGACTAATTCCACATAAAATCTGAGAGGGCTTGAAAATAAATTCTAGACACAAATATAGAGTTTAACACAGCTTTTTCTTGTTTGCTGGCGGTGCACCACAGAAAGCTTTTCCTGACTCAGCAACGGTATTAAAAAAAAAAAAGCTGTGAAGTTTTAATATGGGTTTCCTGGGCTGTGCCGCTAGCACAAACTCCGGCTATGAAGTATGCCAATGGCTTTTATGGGACCGGATGTTTGTTTGCCCACTCAGGATCAGGAAGAAATTACTCTGAGACCATGCCAATGGCTCTGCGCTCCCTGCCTGGACAGACAATGGGATCAGACTTAAGCAGGCGGGAGGGCATGGTGGATTTCCACAGCCATACACAGAGACGAATCCAGGCTGCACAGTGCTCTGACAGATTTGGCTGTAAATCAGACAGGCTGCACACTGCTCTACATGGCAGATTTGGCTTTAACTCAGAAAAAAAGAGTTTATGTGCTACACGCACATTCTCACAGTAGAAGTGCTGAGCCATACACAAGGGTGGCCTCTTATCTGCAGCCATATGTCAAGGCATGGAGGTTGTCCAGAAAGAAGAGCAGGCAAAAGCACAACTAAGGGATCACACAAACTGAAACATAGGTTTTAAAAACTTAAGAAAATAAGTCAAGAATTAATTATGTTACTTTTCTTTGAGTCTTTATTCTCCATTCACACTTAGATAATATTTCCATTGGCTGTGTACAATTTTGAATGATCAAGTTGTTCCTGAAATAACATACATTCTTTACATAGCACATCTATAATGCACTCCACTGCATCACACTTCAGAAAGATTAGAGGGTAAAAACTCAATAGAATAGCATGCAAGGCTCCTTTAAGACACACTAGCTATGCACTAGGCAATTTTGTGCTGATATCAACTCCCAGAGGGTGAAACAGGAACAGGTGCCCCTTTGAGCATCACCACACACTTCTCTGGGCTGATTTACATATTGAGTCATTAGACAACAGCCCAGGCTGTTTTAAGGGCAGCTGTCAAAGCCTAAGAAGCATTCTCTTTTCAAGCACTCAGAGATGGAGACAAGGGCACTCCTCCTATGGATGCTGCTGTTTCTGGTACAAGGTGAGAGGGTGCAGAGCAGTGTTGGGTGGACCCACTGTAGCCATCTTGGTATTCCATGCCTCTAGTATCTTGACCATTAGATTAAAGGCATTTGTATTTTGTTTTAAGCTCCCCCATTTCCTTTTAACTATCTGGTTTCTCAAAGTGATGCCCACAAATATTCTTAAATTTTTTTAATGAAAAATTCCTTTTCTGCCAAAGTTTCTAAACATGTATAACCATTATCTATATGTTTGTGATTCCAGGTTCTACTGGGGACATTGTTCTGACCCAGTCTCCAGGTTTGCTGACTGTGTCTCTGGGACAAAAGGCCACCATCTCTTGTAAGTCCAGTGAGAGTGTCACTTCCTTTTTCATGAATCTTATGCACTGGTATCAACAGAAACCAGGACAGCCCCCAAAACTTCTTATCTATCGTGCATCCAACCTACAATCTGGGGTCCCTGCCAGGTTCAGTGGCAGTGGGTCTGGAACAGACTTCACCCTCACCATCAATCCTGTGGAGGCTGATGATGCTGCAACCTATTACTGTCAGCAGGGTAGTAAGCTTCCTCCCACAGTGCTCCAGGGTTGAACAAAAACCTCCTGGGGTTGCTGCTATCTGAGTCTTAGTCTCTCAGCTGTCTCTTTCTTCTGACATCTCAAAACAAAGTTTTAGACTTTTGGGGGGAAAGATTTTAACCAATGAAACAAACTTTAATAAACTGATTTGATTGTTTATGCCATACTATATACTTTATAATTCAATAATTTCCCAACAAAATACAGACCTTCATGGTTGTTTCTTAATTAATGATATTAATAATTATTCATTTAAATTTTTGTTAACACATATTTTTCTTGGGATGATTTTCCCTTCTTCTCCCCTATCCCTTATACCACATCTCTGCCTACTCCATCACATCCTCAGTATTCCTTTATAGACTTCCCTATCACTTAAGATTTACTGTTTCTTTTTTATGTATTCTTAAAAGACAATAAATACAAATTAATGAAACTGGAAAAAAATAAACCGAAGTCATTTTGTGTGTGTGTGTGTGTGTGTGTGAGAGAGAGAGAGAGAGAGAGAGAGAGAGAGAGAGAGAGAGAGAGAGAGAGAGAGAGAGAGAGAGAGAGAGAGAGAGAGAGAGAGAGAGAGAGAGAGAAGCCAAAGAATAATGTGCAAAGGATGCTTCTGGGAATCAAAGTCAGACTAATCAGTCTCTGCTGCGATCAACTTTCCTGTTACCAGCTGAGAAATCTAGCCAGCTAGCCAGTGTGATATACTATTAATTTTTTAATGATTTACTTTATTTGAAATTGGGGAGGAGTTTAAGCATGAATGAGTTTCCATAGCAGTCAGAAGAGGGCATCAGATCCCAAGGAGCTAGAGTTTCATGAGGTTATGAGTTAGTTGATGTGTGTGCTGGAAATCAAACTGCATGGTCAAAAAGTGCTTTTAACTGCTAAGCCTCTGATCTACCAATTGTTTAGGTATTTTGTTTAGAATTCTTAACTCTTTATTAACTCACCTAGGAAAATGGTGAAGTTAATGGAAGCTTTGTGGTCCATCATATAGGCAGAAAACAGCTTTGAGAAGTTATTATTTTCAGCCGGAACAGAGGGGCCGGAAAAGACAGTAGACACATGCTCTACATTGGCTTATATAGTATAAGAGGCCACACCCCAATGGTCGGGTAACCAATGGCTGTAAGACTTCCTACAGCACCTGTGCCCCTAAGACTAGGAATGACATGGCTGACTTCTCTAATCAGACACATTTAATGTCTAAATTGAGAAGAAATTGGAAATTTTCCTTTTAAATCTTGTCCCTTTGTTTCCAAAGATGGCATCAAAGATGTTGCTTCACATCAAGTCATGTTCATGTCTTGAGTCTTTCTGATTTCACTTTTTGAGTTTAGACTTTATGTTCTCCTATGAGTAGGCTAGGTCCATTCAGGTAGTTGCTCTGTCATCTAAAAAAATAAATTTGAATATGCTTTATCATATTCTTTCCCTACAACAAAGTCCTTCCAGATCCTCTCCCTTCCCTACGCAATCAACTTTAGGTTCCTTCTCAAAAATCAAAAGCTATAACACAAAAACACACACAAAGAAACAAAAGTCACACCCAAAACAAATGTGGAATTCATTAAATGTTGGTAAAATATTCCTACCTCTCATGGACTGTTTGATATACCCAGTGTCACTCTATTGGAGAAAACTCATTTTTCCTTTCCCAGAGAGTTTAAGTGACAGTTCAGTTTCTAAGATTTTCCCTACTGGTGAGGTTTTAATTCCCTACTGGTTATATTTAAATATAACAAAATAAAATGTAATAATATAAAACAAAATCTATCACATCTAATTTGACAAAACCAAACAACAGAAGGAAAAGAGCTCAAGAGAAAGCACAAGAACCAGAAATGTACTCATTTGCACACTCAGGAATCCCATATGAACAATACATTGGAAGCCATAATACATAGGTAGAGGACCTAGTGTGCAGACCTGTGCAGACCCTGTGCATGCTACGGCAGTCTCTGTGAGTTCATATGAGTTTTTCTCATGTGGATTTAGAGCTTGTTGTTTCTTGGTGTCCACCATCCCACCTGACTCTTACATTCTTTCTGCCTCCTCTTCTTCAGGGTACTCTTCGGGGACATTTTTGATAGCTAAGATCAAAAAAACAACTAACAGCTCATGCTGGCAAGGGTGGAGTGAACGGGAGTCTCATACATTCCTTGTTGGAGTGCAAACTCATTCAGTCACTATAGAAAATATTGTGATGGTTCCTCAGAAAGACAGAAATCGATCTACCTCAAGATACAGTTATACCACTCTTGGCCATATATCCAAAGGATACTTTATCCTACCACAGAGACACTTGCTCAACAATGTTTATTGCTACTCTATTTATAATAATAATGAATTGGAAACAACCTATATGTCCCTGAGCAGAAGAATGGATAAAACATGTGGCACATTACACGTTGTAGTAATACTCAGTCATTTCTTTAAAATATAACATCATGAAATACAAAGGCAAATGGATAGAACTAGAAAAAAAACACCTTGAGTGCGGAATTCAATACTCAGAAAGATGAATATGGAATATATTCACTTATACATGGATAATAGCTGTAAAGTCAATGATAACAAAGCTACAATCCATAGAACCAGAGAGGGTAGGTATATAGTAGGGACTAAGGGGTGGGGAGACAAGTAAATCTCTGTCTGAAAGTCATCCCCTTTCATTATACCTGCCAAATAAGAGGACCTGAACTACTGTCTTTTCAAACCAGGAGGAAGGTGTGTTAGAGTCAGGGTAAGCAATTATTGAGTAAGTAAACTATTATTTATGTAATAGGGTTACTGTGAAGGAATATTAGTTTAAACTGTGTGAATATGTCTCACTGTGATTAATTTAACAAAGAGCTGAATGGCCAATAGCTAGGCAGAACAGACTAGGCAGGATTTCCAGGCAGAGAGAGGAACACGAATGAATCGAGTCATGCATGAGACACCAGTGAGATACTAAAGAGTTCAGACTTCTGGTACAGACAAGAAGTAACTGAGCCACTTGGCAGAATGTAGGTTAATAAAACAAGTTAATTTAGGTTATAAGAGTTATTTTGGGAAAAGCCTAAGAAAAGGTCACACTTTCCTAATTACTTATAAATCTGTGTCATTATTTGTAAGCTGACAGCCCAAAGGAGAGTCAGACTACAGTTTGCATAGAATTCTAGTTCACTAAATGCTCATTCTGTCTAAGTGGAGCATGTAGTGCTGGGTATTTTTCAGAGGCTACAATTCTTTTTTTGCATGACATTTTATTCATTCTTTTGGAATTTCACATCATGCACCCCAAGCCCTCTCTCTCATTTCTCAGTTCCTCCATATCTTCCTTTCATGCTTGTAGAATCACCCCAAAGGAAAACTTAAATAGAAATAATAAAAGACTAAAAATACAAATAAGAATATTAATTTTTTAAAAAGCAAACAAAAAGATCCTCCAAATTTCCCACCTCTCCATTGCCTCTTCATTGGTCTTAGTGGCAATTTCATCTGCTGTGTATAATGCAATATGTAATATCATTTTGTGAATTCAGAAAATGACAAAATGAAAGAACTAAAAGTTCAGGTAGGAAAGAAAAGATAACAGCTTCCATACAAATTTCTTTGTTGTGTGTCAAGCATGGAATTTACTAAACAGTATTCACAGGAACTAATTGTGAACTTTGCCCCACGAGCTCTCTTTGCACAAACATAAACCTCATCTTTCTTGGCAAAATTCCAGCATATTAGCATCAGACCAGTGTTTGCTTTCACTTGTTCCTTTGTCTTCCTTCATAAACCTCAGTCCACCCTTACTCCACATGGGTGCATTCAGGCCTGTGTGCATTTTAAAGAGCTCATCTCTAGGGTGTTTATGGCCATATCTCTTGTCCCAGGGCAGGATAAAGTACTTACTTTGTAATGATCATCCTTGTTTGAACATCTGTGCTCCATTTCACACAGGAACAATCCCTGTCTCTTACATCTTCTGTTTGATCACCTTGAGGTCTTTGTGTCAAAGGTGCTGAGTGTCCTTTTCTGATGAGAGGGTAGTTATGCTGCACTGAACAAAAGCAACAATGGTAAGAAATAGAAATTTAAGTTATAAGTTCATAAAAACAAGAATGAAGCCAGTATAAATAGAAATAAATATTAATAGAACAATATGCAAAAATCTTGATGTGGGTCTTGGGGTAGGGCAGAAGATTTGGTCATGTCTGTAACCCAGACTATGTATCCTGAGCATCCTGCAAACTCATGATCCTCTTGCCTCAGCTTTCTTTCTGTTTGAATTGCTGGACTACATGACCTTGCCTGGCAGAAGTGCAGTTCTTCATGTTATAATACAAGGTAAGTCAAGAGCACCAAGGACAGTGGGAGAATCTCATGGAAGCAGTAGAAGAATGACATCAGAAATATTCATTATTGTCTCTTACCACCATCAAACCATCTTTATAATTTACACTATGTGACTGGGTGGTTGCTTGAAAATATATGGCCTTTTACTTGGATATTATACAATATATAATAAATGAATGCTTTTATGATGAGCATAAATGAGAAAGGTTACCTAACTATCCATATTAGAATAGGTCAACACTCTAGTTTTCAATACAAAAATCAACTATAAATGAGCATACCTCAAAATACAGACAAAATATTAAGAATAACTTGTTATTTCATGAGATGTATAATTGTTTTACCATGTTTCTCTCATTGGTGTAGGAGGGTCTTCTATTTGTGAATTGCCCTCATTGTTTAAATAAAGAAAACTGCCTTGGGCGTTTGATAGAACAGGACTTAGATAGACAGGAGAAAGAGAACAGGATACTGGGAAGGGGACAGAGCCAGAGAGACCCACCCGCCATGAAGACACGCTGAATCTTTCCCGGTAAGCCACGACTCGTGGTGACACACAGATTATTAGAAATGGGTTAAACAAATATGTAAGAGTTAGCCAATAAGAGGCTAGAACTAATGGGCCAGGCAGTATTTCAATGAATACAGTTTCCGTGTAATTATTTCGGGTACACACCGGGAACCAGGTGCTGGGAACCCAACCCGCGCCCCTCATTGCAACAGATTGGCGCCCAAACGTGGTTCACTGAATCCACTTAAAAACCTGAGAGGCCTTAAAAAGGAGAGAGAGTTTAACATAGCTTTTTGCTATTTGCGTGCTGCAGAGAGATTTCCTGACTCGGCAATAGAAAAGAGCAGAAAAAAGGTGCCCTGTTTTAAAAACGCGGCTTCCTGGGCCCTCCCGCAGGTGCAAACTCCAGCTAAGGAACATTTGTGGGCCCAGATGTTTGTGTGCCCGCTCGGGATCGGGAAGAAAGTAGCTGAGACCATGCCTTGGCTCAGCTCTTCCTGCCTGGGCAGATGGAGGGATCAGGCTTAGTCAGGCGGGAGAGCATGGTGGATTTCCGCAGCCATTAAGGCTGTGCAGGGCTCAGAGGCTCAAGCGACTCCACCATGTTGGACTGGGTAGAGCAAGCAGACAGTACCTGTATTTGACCTGGGATCATCGCAGCTTAGATTCTTAAGAGTTTAGCATTTCGGTCTCTGTCTCTATCTCCATCCATCAGACGAAATTTCTATGGATGTGATCAAGATATTCATCAGTGTGACTATGGGACAATGATAGTTCCGGCACCCTCTCCTCTGCTGACCAAGGACCTAGCTGGGGACATCCCTGTGGACACCTGGGATCTCCTCTAGAGCCAAGTATCTTGCCAGTCCTAAAATGACTCCAATAATGTAGATGTCTTATTCCCTCCTCCAACATCCACCTTTCCTCCATCTCCACCCTCCCACTCCCCCGATCTCTCCCCAGTCCTTCCCTTCTCCCTTCTCCTCCCCCCTCTACCCTCCCACCACCCCCCAACCCCCACCTCTATCCCCACCCCCGTATTCCCACCTTTTGCCTGGCACTCTTGTTTGCTTCCAATTTCCAAGAAGATCTATAT
>PVIU01030758.1:0-15707 GCA_004026605.1 Ondatra zibethicus | reverse complement strand
TAAACAGCAGAATGTTGGATCCTGTTTTTGTATCCATTCTCTTAACCTGTGTCTTTTTATAGGTGAGTTGAGTCCGTTGATATTAAGCGTTATTAATGACCAGTGATTGTTCATATCGTTTAATTTCTTTTTTGTGATAGGGTTTGTGTGTCTCCCTTCTTGAGTTGAGGTGGTGTAGGGTTGTTAGCTGTCTGTGTTATTATGGATGTCGTTTGCCTTCCTTTGTTGTGGTTTTCCTTCTAGTACTTTCTGTAAGGCTGGGTTCGTGGCTACATATTGCTTAAATTTGTTTTTATCCTGGAATATCTTTTTTTCCCCATCGATGGTGAAAGAAATCTTTGCTGGGTATAGTAGTCTGGGCTTGCATCCATGGTCTCTTAGTTTCTGCAGCACATTTATCCATGAACTTCTACTTTCATGGTTTCCATAGAGAAGTCAGGTGTAATTCTGATAGGTTTACCCTTATATGTTACTTGGCCTTTTTCCTTTGCGGCTCTTAATATTCTTTCTTTATTCTGTATGTTTTGTGTTTTGACTATTATATGGCGAGGGGATGATTTTTTTATATCCAGCCTGTTTGGTGTTCTGTATGCTTCTTGCACCTTCATAGGAATATCCTTCTTTAGGTTTGGGAAGTTTTCTTCAATAATTTTGTTGAATATATTTTCTGGGTCTTTGGAGTGGAATTCTTCTCCTTCTTCTATCCCAATTATTCTTAGATTTGGTCTTTTCATGGTGTCCCAGATTTTCTGGATGTTTTGTGTTGAGAATTTGTTGGATTTGTTGTTTTCTTCTATCACTGAGTTTATTTTCTTTATCGTGTCTTCTGCATCTGAGGTTCTTTCTTCTATCTCTTGTATTCTGTTGGTTATACTTGTCTGTGTCCGTTTCATGTATCCAGATTTTCCATTTCCCACCATCTCTCGGTTTGTGTTTTCTTCATCGCCTCCATTTCAGTTTTCAAGTTTTGAACTGTTTCAGTTACCTGTTTGATTGCTTTTTCTTGGTTTTCTAGGGTATCTTTGAAGAATTTATTCATATCTTCTAACTTTTTGTTAGTTTTCTCATCCCTTTCGATAAAGGAGTTTTTCACCTCTTCTTTAAAGGACTCTATAACTTTCATAAAGCTAGGTTTAAAGTCAATTTCTTCTACTTCATCTGGGATAGATTGCTCGGGTTTTCCTGTTCCATACTCACTGGATTCTGGTGTTATCATGTTGCTTTTCAGGTTGTTGTATGAATTCTTTTTGGAGCCCGCCCATCTCTTTTGACAGTTGTCTGCTCTGCTCCGTTTGCCTCCGCTTGGCTCCCGGGGTTTGGACAAATCTGCGGAAGCTGGTTGTGCTCCTTCCTTGTCCAGGGGTTCCCAGTCCCAAGGGCGGGCTTACTGAGAGATGCCTGCTCTGCTCTTCTCAGCTCCATGGGACAAAGGAGGCCCTCTAGCAGGGGACTTGCCCTTTCCCCAAGGCCTCAGCCCGGATAGACTGAGTTCGGGTGCACATAGGACCACGCAGATGAGAAGGGATGCCTGGGGCCGAGCAGGGTTGGGCTAAGCAGCAAAGTCAGTAGAGGGGGGCCCTAAGTGGCCAGAAGGCCTTGGGGACGGGCTGGAACCCACTTACCGGGGTCCAGATGAATCTGCGGAAGCTGGTGGGGCAAGGTTCCCAGCCCCAAGGGCAGGCTTAGTGAGGGTTGCCCGCTCTGCTCCGCTTGGCTCCTCTGCTCCGCTCGGCTCCATTGGACAAAGGAGGGCCTCTGGCAGAGGATTCTCCCTTCCCCCAAGGCCTCAGCCCGGATAGACTGAGTTCGGGTGCACATACGACCACACAGATGAGAAGGGATGCCCGGGGGTGAGCAGGGTTGGAATAAGCAGCAAAGCCAGTAGAAGGGGGCCCTAAGTGGCCAGAAGGCCTCGGGGACGGGCTGGGACCCACTTACCAGGGTCCAGATGAATCTGCGGAAGCTGGTTGGGTGAGGGTCCCAGCCCCAAGGCCTGTTTCTATTTCTTTAGCAGTTATAGGTCTATTTAATTTGTTTATCTGGTCTTGATTTAATTTTGGTACATGATATTTATCCAGAAAGTTGTCCATTTCCTTTAACTTTTCTAATTTTGTGAAGTACAGGTTTTCAATATATGACTTGATGATTCTCTGGATTTCCTCTGTGTCTGTTGTTATGTTTCCCTTTTTATGTGTGATTTTGTTAATTGCATATTCTCTCTCTTCAATTTGGTTAGTTTGAATACAGTATTGTCTATTTTATTGATTTCCTCAGAGTACCAAATCTGGTCTCATTGATAGTTTGTATTGTTTTCTTTGATTCTATTTTGTTGCTTTCAGCTTTCAATTCGATTATTTTCTGACATCTAGTTTTTCTGGTTGAGTTTTCTTCTTTTCGTTCTAGATTTTTCAGGTGTTCTGTTAACTCACTATTGTGAGATTTTCCTAGCTTCTTTATGTAGGCATTTAGTGCTATAAACTTTCCTCTTAACACTGCTTTCACTGTGTCCCATAAATTTGGGTATGTTATGTGGTCATTTTCATTTAATTTTAGGAAGTCTTTAATTTCTTCATTTCTTCTTAACCCATTGGTGATTCAGGTGAGCATTGTTTAGTTTTCATGTGTTTGTGGGCTGTCTGAAATTAGTATTGTTGTTGAACGCTAATATTAAGCCATGGTGAGCCTATAAGATACATGGGGTTATAACTTTTAAGATACTGCCTATGTTTTCTTCTAATGTTTCTACTGTTTCAGGATTCAGATTGAGGTCTTTGATCCACTTGTATTGAATTTTTGTGAAAAGTAATAGATTTGATCCAATTTTGTTGTACTGCAAGTAGATACCTCTTTTCTCAGCAGCATTCCTTGAAGATGTTGTCTTTTCTCCAGGGTAGGTGTTTTGCATTTCGCTAAGGTCCCTATAGCTGTAATAATGAGTACTTAAATTTGGGTCCTCTACTTGATTCTATTGCTCTATAAATCTATATTTTTGCCAGTACCGGACAAGATTTTATTATTCTATTTGCATTTTAAGATTATGATGGAATTTCTTCACTACCTTTTCTTTTTTTTCATCAAAGCTATCCCATATGCAGTCTGTTCTCTCTTCCAAATTCATAACTTCTTTTTTTCTGGAATTGCTCTTACCTATTTGTGTTTGCTTACTAATATTTTTTCCAAATAGATAAATATTTCCTGCTCATTCTGTATAATGTTAATTATGTGTTTCCAAGCTGGCCATTTGGTATTAAATAACCAATTACTCTGCTCCCCCAAGGAACGTTATTATCTCCCAACCTTCATGTTCATTAGTTGCATAGATTTATATCTGTAGGGTTGATGCCGCATGTTTCCCTAATCCACTTTGGCATCCCTATTGTGGTTGTCATCCTTGTTCTGTTGATGACATTTTGTGGGGGTAGCATCTTATATTACCAGGATAAAGAAACACAGACCAAACTCCCTTATGCTCTGATTCCTTCTATCTTTCTGCTCTTTTTTACAGTGTTCTCTGAACTTTAAGTATGGGAATGTTTTACATGTATCTGTTTTGACTAAGCTCCACATCTACACCTTCTGATTGACTGTGGTTTTCTGCAATGGTTCAATGTGTTGAAAACAGAAGTTTCCTTCATGATAGGTGAGTAATACACTTTTCCATGAGTATAAGCACAAAATTGTGTTTGCTTGTATGGTGGGGGGTAGGGTGATGTCATTTTCTTGGTGCTACTGTTAGGGGCTATGCTGGTTTAGGAAAGTGGCAGCTATGCCCTGGCCTGGAAGTCTCAGAGAGAGTGGGAGCATGGCACTAGCCCATGTCTGAAAGAGTAAGAGAGAGGCACAGCACATATGCCCCCACCATGCCAGGAAGTGTCATGGAGAGAGATAGCACAGAAGCAGCCCAGTCCTGGCCTGGAAGTGTCAGAGAGAGAGAGAGAAAGAGAGAGAGAGAGATGGAAAGAGAGAGAGAGAAAGAGAGAGAGAGATGGAGAGAGAGAGAGAGAGAGAGAGAGAACACGACTGGGGCCCTGGCACTAGCCAGGATCAAAGAGAGAGGGAAAGAAACAGTGGTACCAACCTTGGACTCTAAGCATCAAAGAGACAGGAAACATGGTGGTCAATCCAGCCCAGGCCAGGAAATGTTGGAGAGAGTGGGAGTGCTGCAATGGTGGCCCAAGCCTCAGAACAGAAGCATCAGAGGGGGAGTACAATGGCTGCTTTGGTGGCCCTGGAGAATCTATAGCAGCAGCTTCCAGAAACAATATTAAGAAGTCCCTCTGGGAAGGAACACCTGTTTTCCAGCCAGCATGAGTGCCATCATCTGTACAAGATACCACACTGCACCATTAATCACCAGATCTACAGACCCGCGTGCAACAAGAGGAGAAATGACCAGAGCTGTGACTCTATCTGCATCTGGAGTAGCAAACACCTGAGCCTAGCGGCCACCTGTTCCTGGATGAGCAATTGTCTGAAACTCTGCCCTGCTTGCAACCTGAGGAATGATCAATGGAGGCACAGTCACCAACTACACCAACTAGAGTAAGAGGGACAACCTGAAGCACAGGTTCCACCTCTACCAACTAGAGGAAGAGATGGGTAGACAATAGTGTAAGAATACACACAACACCATAAAGATCAATATGGCACCACCAGAAACCAATGGTTCTATATCAGCAAGACCTGAACATCTCAATGTAGATGAAGCAGAAGAAAAGGATCATAAAATAACTTTGTGAAGATTATTGAGGCCATTAAAAGATAAATGAAAAATTCCCCTGAAGAAATGGAGGAAAAGAGAAACAAAACATTGAAAGAAATCAGAAAATCCCTTAAAGAAAACTGAGAAAAATCAATCAAACAGGTGAAGGAAATGGATCAAGACTTAAAAACTGAAGAAGTAATAAAGAAAATACAAACTGAGGGAACTTTGGAAATGGAAAAGCTGAGTAATTGATAAGAAATTAGAGATTCAAGCATAAACAACATAATACAAGAGATGGAAGAGAGAATCTCAGGTGTTGAAGGTACGATAGAGGAAATAGAGTCATCAGTCAAAGAAAATGGTAAATCAAACAAAATTTTAACACAAAATATCCAGCAAATCTGGGACACCATGAAAAGACCGAACCTAAGAATAACAGGGATAGAAGAATGAGAAGAGCTCAAAGGCATGGAAAATATATTCAACAAGACCATAGAACAAACTTTCCCAACCTAAAGAAAGACATAACTGTTGCAAGAGGTGCGTGGGCCTGCTTTTGGTCCAGGCGACAGCCTGGCTCCCACTGTATGGTGACTGGCTAGCTTATACCCAAAATAATTACACAGAAGCTGTATTCATTGAAATACTCCCTGGCCCATTAGCTCCAGCCTCTTATTGGCTAACTCTCACATATTTGTTTAACCCATTTTTAATAATCACTGTGTCACCATGAGTTGTTGCTTACTGGGAAAGGTTCAGTGTGTCTGACCTGGGAGCTTCATGGTGGGCAGCTCTCTCTGACTCTGTCCCCTTCCCAGTATCCTGTTCTCTTTCCCTGTCTATCTAAGTCCTGCCCTATCAAAAGGCAAAGGCAGTTCTTCATTAACCAATAAAAGCAACCCAAATACAGAAGGACCCTCCTACACCACATGCCTATAAATATGACATGCTTATGAACACCAAATAGACTAGACAGAAAAAAGTTCCTTTGCCACATAATAATCAAAATATTAAACATAGAGAATAAAGAAAGAATATTAAGAGATGTAAAAGAAAATAGCCAAGAAATATATAAAGGCAGATGTATCAGAATTACAACTGATTTCTCAATGGAAACAATAAAATCCTATAGATCCTGGACAGGCATTATGGAGAAACTAAGAGGCCATGGATGCCAGGCCAATTCACTATACCCAACAAAACTTTCAATCACCATAGAAGGAAAAAAAAGATGTTCCAAGATAGAACAAGATTTAAACATTACCTGTCCATGAATCCAGTCCTACAGAAAGTACTAGAAAGAAAATTCCAACCCAAAGAAGTTAACTACACCCAAAAAATCACAGACAACAGATAATCCAACACCTGCAATTCCCAAAGAAAAGCAAAGCTCACAATACCACCACCTGGTACAGGACAATTGTCTATATTCTGTCAATTATGTTTTAAATGAATGCTGATTGGCCAGTAGCCAGGCAGGAAGTATAGGCAGGACAACAACACAGGAAGTAGAGGCAGATCAATGAGAACAGAAGAATTCTGGGAAGGAGGAAATCCATTCCTCCCCAGTCTTGTCCAGACACCAAAGAAGCAAGATGTGACCTGCCCCATTGAAAAAGGTACTGAGCTATGTGGTTAACATATATTAGAATAATGGGCTAATATAAGCTATAAGAGTTAACAAGAAGTCTGAGCTAATGGGCCAATCAGTTGATAACTAATGTAGACTTCTGTGTGATTCTTTGGGACCTAATGACTGTGGGAACTGGGCAGGACAGAAACCTCAGGCAACAACCACCAACAACAAAAGCAAAAATATCAGGGACAAAATGAGAAATCACTGGTCTTTAATATACATTAATAACAATCCACTCAATTCGCTTATGAAAGGACAGAGGCTATAAAAAGAATCAAAAAAAGAATTCATCCTTCTGCTACATACAAGAAACAGACCTCAACTTCAAAGGCAGATATTACCTCAGAGCAAACAGTTGGAAAAATATTTTCCTAGGAAATTAACATAAGAAACAAGCTGATGTAGCTATCCTAATATCTAACAAAATAGATTTCAAATTGAAAATAGTCAAAAGAGATGAAAAAGGCCACTTCATATTTGGGGCAGAAAAAATACATCAAGGTTAAGTCTCAATTCTGAACATCTATACTCCAAATACAAGAACACCCACATTTGTAAAAGAAACATTGCTAAAGCTTAAATCACACATCCAGCCACACACACTGATAATGGGAGACTTCAACAACCAACTCTTACCACTAGAAAGGTCTACTGGGCTGAAACTTAACAGAGACATAAGAGAACTGACAGATGTCATGACTGAAATGGACTTAACAGACATCTATAGAATGTTCCACTGAAACGTAAAAGATTATACCTTCCTTTTAGCATCTCATGGAACCTTCTCTAAAATTCAGCGCATAGTCAGTAGAAATGAACCTCAACAAATAGAAAAAAATGGAGTATAAATAGAAAAAAATGGAGTAACCTCCTGCATCTTATCAGATCACCATGGCTTCAAGTTTGAATTCCACAACAACATAAAATGCAGAAATCCTACGAACTCATAAAAACTGAATATTGTGTTAGCAAATGGCCACTTGTTCGTCCCAGCCAACCAGAAGCAAAATACCCACAGAGAAACTGTATGAATTAAATTATTGCTGGGCCCATTAGCTCTATCTTCTTATTTGCTAACTCTTACATATATATTTAACCCATCTCCATTAGTCTGTGCATCACCATGAGGTCATGGCCTACCAGGTAAAGTTTCAGTATTTGTCTCTGTGGGGCTACATGGCTTGTTGCTGACTCTGCCTCCTATCTCCCAGCATTCAGTTTAGTTTTTCTCCACCATCTAAGTTCTGCCCTGCTATAGTACTAAAGCAGTCCTTTATCAACCAATAGTACTCACAGCATACAGAGGGGAGTCCCACATTAAGATTGCTCAACTGAATAGCTGCTGGGTCAAGGAAGAAGTAAATAAAGAGTAAAGACTTTCTAGAATTCTATAAAAATGAATGTGAATCATACCTAAAGTTAAGGGACATTATGAAAGCAACACTCAAGAGGAAAATTCACAGCACTGAATGCCTACAGGAAGAAATTGAAGAAATCCCATACTAGTGAATTAACAGAACACTTCCAAACTCTAGAACACAAAGAAGCAAATTTTCCTAGGAGGAGGAGAAGGCAGAAAATAATCAAATTGATAGCTGAAATCAATGAAATAGCAAGAAAGAAAAAATAAAAACAAATCAATGAAACTAAGAGTGGGTTTTTCAAGATATTCAACAATATAGACAAACCTGTATCCAAACTAACCTAAAGGCAGAGAGAGAATATCCAAATTAACAAAATCAGAAACAGAAAGGGAGTCATAAAAACAGAGTGAAGAAATCCAGAGAATCATCAGGTCATAATTTCAAAATCTGTATTCCACAAAATTAGAAAACTTAAAGGAAATGGACAATTTTCTCAATAAGTATCACTTACCCAATTTAGATAAAGACCAGATAGACAATTCACATACAACTATAACCCCTAAGGAAATAGAAGCAGTCATTAAAAATCTCCATACAAAAAAAGAGCATGACCAGACTACTTCAGCCTATAATTCTACCAGAACTTTAAAGAAGAGCTAATACCAATATTTCTCAAAGTATTCCACACAATAAAAACATAAGGATAATTGCAAAAGTCCTTTTATAAGACGATAGTTACACTGATACCCCAACCACAAAATGATTAAATAAAGATAGAGAAGTATAGATCAATCTCCCTCAGGAACATTGATGCAAAAATACTAAATAACATACTATCAAACCAAATGCAAGAACATATCAAAAAATAATCCACCATAACAAAGTAGGCCTCATTCCACAGATACAGAGTTGATTCAGCATATGGAAATCTGTCAATGTTATCAACCAGAAAAACAAACTGAAATAAAAAAATACGATCAATTATTAGATTTTGAAAAGGCCTTCAACAAAATCCAGGGCCCCTCGGTGATAAAGGTCTTGTAGAAATTAGTGATACAAGGAGCAAATCTAAGTATAATAATACTAATTTATAGCAAATCAATAATCAACATCAAATTAAACAGAGAGCAACTCAGTGAAGCCACTAAAATCAGGAACAAAACAAGGCTGTTCACTCTCCCCATATTTATTCAATATTGTACTCAAAATTCTAGTTATAGCAATAAGAAAACAAAAGGAGATCAAGGGGATACAAACAGGAAAGGAAGAAGTCAAACTAAAATTTTCATAGATGATAGGATAGTATAAATAAGTGATCCCAAAAACTCTACACAGAAACTCGTACAACTGACAAAAATCTTCAGCAATGTGGCAGGATACAAGATTAACCCAAAAAATTCAGTAGCCCTCTTATACAAAACTGACAGATAGGCTGAGAAAGAAATCAGAGGAAATCATGCTTTACAATAGCCACAAATATAAAATATCTTGTGGTAACACACACCAAACAAGTGAAAGACCTGTATGACAGGAACTTTAAGTCTCTAAAGAAAGAAATTGAAGAAGACATCAGAAAATGCAAAGATCTCCCACTCTCTTGTACAGGTAGGCTCAACCAAAAGCAATATACAGATTCAGTAATATTCACATTATAATACCAACATAATTCTTCACAGATATTGAAAGAACATTACTCAACTTCACACAGAAAAATAAAAAAGAAATCCAGGATAGCCAAAACAATCTTATACAAGAAAACAACTTCAGGAGGCATCACAATCCTGGACTTCAAACTCTGCTATAGAGATATGGTAATGAAAACAGCCTTGTATTGACATAAAAATATATAAGAGGACCAATGGAACCAAATCGCAGACCCACATATCAATCCACACACCTATAGACACTTGATTTTTAACAAATAAGCTAAAAATATAAAATAGAAGAAAAAGCATATTCAACAAATGTTGCTGGCACAACTGGGCATCAACATGTAGGAAATTGCAAATAGATCCATTTCTATTGCCATGAAAAAACTCAAATCCAAATGGATCACAGACCTCAACATAACACCAACCACACTGAACCTCATAAAATAGAAAGTAGGATGTACACTTGAACACATTGGTACAGGAGATCACTTCCTAAATATAACCCCAGTAGCATAGACACTGAGACCAACAGTTAAAAAATGGGAGCTCCTGAAACTGGAAAGCTTCTGTAATGAAAGGCAGCTTACAGATTGGGAAAAGAACTTCACCAACCCCATATCAGACAAAGGGCTGATCTCCAAATTATAATAAGACCTCAAGAAATTGGTCATTAATACAATGCTTTCACTTGCAAGATCCTTGGAACCCTGCAACACAGCCTGATACAGTGCTGAGGGGACCAGATAGCCAATGGGGTTTGAAAGAAAATCGTGCTGCTGGGCTTTCTTTCGCTCAACCCACCCTGCCGCCAACCCTGCCTTTTTTCCAGCAAGGTACTTGGAATTCTGCAACACAGCCTACTTCAGTGCTGAGGGGTTCTGAGAGGTGACTCAGCATCCACTAACCTGAACAGCTAGAAGCCCCACTCTCTGGAACTTTACCAGTGGGGTAGAACCCAGGGGCTCCTTCCCACCTCCCAGTTTTTTCTGGCCAGCCAGTGGGGAGTGTTCCTGCTGCTGGGCTTTCCCCCACCCCACCCTACCGCAAGCCTGGCTTTTCGCCTGGGAGGTTCTTGGAACTCTGCAACACAACCTGCTCCAGTGCTGAGGGGACCTAAGAGCAGGCAGACAAAGAAAAACTTCCAAGTACTCAGACAGCAACAACAAAGATTGGACCAAGACACCAAGACACTGCTGGCCTCATTTGAAGGAAGAGGTGGGTAGGAGCTAATGTAAGAATTCCTCAAACATCCTAAAAAGCAACATTGTAAAACCAGAATCAAGCAGAGACACAACAGGAAGACTTGATCATCCTAACCCAGAAGAAGTAGAAGAAAATGACTTTAAACATAACTTTATGAAAATGATGGAGACACTTAAAGAGGAAGTGAAAAACTCCCTTAAAGAAATGGAAGAGAAGACAAACAAAAAGTTAGAAGAAATTAATAAATCCCTCAAAGAGAGCCAAGAAAACCAAGAAAAAGCAATCAAACAGGTGAAGGAAACAGTTCAAGACTTGAAGACCGAAATGGAGGTAATAGAGAAAACACAAACTAAGGGAAGGCTAGATATGTAAATCTGGGTAAACAAACAGGAACTATAGAGACAAGTATAACCAACAGAGTACAAGAGATAGAAGAAAGAATCTCAGACACTGAAAATACTATAGAGGAAATAAATTCATTGGTCAAAGAAAACAAGCAAGTTCTTAACACAAAACATTCAGGAAGTCTGGGACACCATGAAAAGACCAAACCTAAGAATAAAGGGGTAGAAGAAGGAGAAGAACTCCAGCTCAAAGGCCCAGAAAATATATTCAACAAAATTAAAGAAGAAAACTTTCCCAGTCTAAAGGATATCCCTATGAAGGTACAAGAAGCTTACAGAACACCAAATAGACCGGATCAAAAACTCCCCTTTCCATATAATAATCAAAACAAAAAATATATATAATAAAGAAAGAATATTAAGAGCTACAAAGGAAAAATGTCAAGTAACATATAAAGGTAAACCTATCAGAATTACACCTGACTTCTCAATGGAAACCATGAAAGCCAGAAGGTCTTGGATAGATCTGCAGCAGACACTAAGAGACCATGGATGCAAGCCCAGACTACTATTCCAGTCAAAGCTTGTATTCACCATTGATGGAGATAACAAGATATTCCATGACAAAAAGAGATTTAAACAATACGTATCCACAAACCCAGCCTTCCAGAAAGTACTAGAATGAAAACCTCAACCCAAGGAAGCTAACATTACCCACAATAACACAGACATCTGATAACTCTCCACCAACCCAACTCAAAGAAGAGAAACACAAAAAAACTACCACCAGAAAATAATAGGATTTAACCATCACTACTCATTAATCTTGCTTAATATCAATGGACTCAATTCATCTATAAAAAGGCATAGGTTAAGAGAATGGACATGAAAACAGGATCCAGCATTCTACTGTTTAGAAGAAACACACCTCAGCCTCAAAGACAGACACTACCTCAGAGTAAAGAGTTGGGAATAGGTTTTCCAATCAAATGTACCTAAGAAATAAGCAGGTGTGTTTAACCTAATATCTAACAAAATTGATTTCAATCTAAAAACAACCAGAAGAGGTGAAAAAGGATACCTTCTACTCATGGCAGGAACAATTCGTCAAGATGAAGTCTCAATCTTGAATATCTATGCCCCTAATATAAGAGCACCCACATATCTAAAAGAAACATCACTAAAACTGAAATCTACTTAAAACCCCACACACTAATAGTAGAAGATTTCAACTCTCCTCTTTCAGCAATGGACAGGTCAACCAGACAGTAAAGTACAAAAGAAATAAGAGAACTAACAGATGTAATGAATCAAGCGGTCTTAACAGACATCTAAAGAACATTCCACCAAAACAACAAAAAATATACCTTCTTCTCAGCACCTCAGGGAACCTTCTCTAAATCTGATAACATACCTGGTGACAAAGCAAACTTCCGCATATACAAAAAAAAATTTAGAGTAACCACCTGTGTCTTGTAGAATCACCATGCACTAAAATTAGAATTAAACAACAGTACTATTCCCAGAAAGCCTACAAACTCATGGAAACTGAACAGTCAACTACTGAACCACCCCTGGGTAAAGGAAGAAATTAAAGTCTTCCTTGAACTCAATAAAAATGAAGGCACATCATATCCAAACCTATGGGACACTATGAAAGCACCACTAAGAGGAAAGTGCATAGCACTAAGTGCCCACATAAAGAAAACAGAGAAAGCTCACATTGGTGGCTTAACAGCACACCTGCAAAGCTATAGAAAAAAATAGAAGCAGATTTATCCAGGAGGAGTAGAAGACTGGAAATAATCAAAGTGAGGCCTGAAATCAATCAAATGGAAACACAGAAAACAATCCAAAGAATCAGTGAAACAAAGAGCTGGTTCTTTGAGAAAATCAGCAAGATTGACAAACCACTATCCAAGTAATCAAAAGGCGAAGAGAACACACAAATTAACAAGATCAGAAAAGGGGGACATAACAACAGACACAGAGGAAATTCAGAGAATCATTAGATCTTAATACAAAAGCCTATACTCCAGAAATTGGAAAATGTAAAAGAAATGAACATTTTTTTTAGATAAACACCATATGCCAAAATTAAATCAAGAGCAGCTGAGCAATTTAAATAGACCTATGTGAGGAAATAGAAGCTGTCACCAAAAACCCTCCCCCCCCAAAAAAAAAGCCCAGGGCCCGATAGTTTTAATGCAGAATTCTACCAGAACTTCCAAGAAGAGCTAATACCTATTCTCGTCAATGTGTTCCACATGAGAGAAACAGATGGGTCATTGCCAAACACTTTTTATGAATCTACAGTTACCCTGATATCAAAATCACACAAAACTCAACCAACAAAGAGAATTAGAGACCAATCTCACTTATGAACAAGGATGCAAAAATTCTCAATAAAATACTGGCCAATTGAATCTACGCACACATCTTTCAAGGAAGAAGGGGGAGGGAGGAGGGGTGGGGGGTAGTGGGAGGGGACCGGGAGAAGGGGAAGAAAGGAAAAAAATTTTTTTTTATCTTTAATTATGTTCTTGAATGGAAAAAATAAAACAAAACAATGTATGGAAAAAAAAATCATACATTATGATCAAGTAGGCTTCATCCCAGAGATGGAGGGCTGGTTCAACATATGAAAATCTATCAAGAGCACTCTCTCTTCCTGTGCTGAGATCGGAGGCAAACACTGGTAGGGCTGTGCCCGCCTGGCAGTAAGATCCCCGTGGGCCGGGCCTCTTTGTTTCACAGGACACTGCACCCCCACCCCACCCACTCCACCCCCCCCACAAGATTGCCCTTTCCTCGGTGGAGCTTTGGTACCCCAGCACTCTCTCTACATGTGCTGAGATCGGAGGCGGCTCACACTGGTAAGGTTGTGCAAGCCCAGTGGTAAGGTCCCTGCAGGCCTTTTTGATCAACAAGACCCTGCACCCCGCCCGTGCAAGATTGCCCTTTCCTCTGTGGAACATTGGAACCCCAAAAATCTCTCTCCCTGTGCCGAGATTGGAGGTACAGAAGGATCGGTAGTCCAGAAGGGACTTCCTCTTCCTGCACTGAGATCAGCTATCAAGAGGGGTGAGTGTGTACAAGCTGTCCTGGGAGGCCACAACCCACTGAGACTCCCCTGACTGAAATCAGAGGAAGAGATTTGTAGCCGTCAATCCAAGAATTCTTCCAACAATCTGCAAAGCAACATGATAACACCAGAAACCAACGAGTACTCAACAGGAAAACCTGAGCAACTGAACCCAGAAGAAGTAGAAGAAATCGACTTTAAACATAGCTTTATGAAAGTGATAGAGACCTTAAAGAAGAGGTGAAAAACGCCTTTGAAGAAAGGGATGAGAAAACTAACAAAAAGTTAGAAGAAATGAATAAATTCCTCAAAGATACCTTAGAAAACCAAGAAAAAGCAATCAAACAGGTAATGGCAACAGTTCAAGAGATAAAACTGAAATGGAGGCAATGAAGAAAACACAAACCGAGGGAAGGCTGGAGATGCAAAATCTGGGTAAACGATCAGGAACGGCAGAGAGAAGTATAACCAACAGAATACAAGAGATAGAAGAAAGAAGCTCAGACGCTGAAGATAAGATAGAGAAAATGAACTCATTGATAAAAGAAAACAACAAATCCAACAAATTCTTAACACAAAACACCCATGAAATCTGGGACACCATAAAAAGACCAAACCTAAGAATAATAGGGGTAGAAGAAGGAGAAGAAGCACAGCTCAAAGGCCCAGAAAATATATTCAACAAAATTATAGAAGAAAACTTTCCCAACCTAAAGATGGATATGCCTATGAAGGGACAAGAAGCATACAGAGCACCAAGTAGATTGGATCAAAAAAGGAAATCCCCTTGCCATATAATAATCAAAACACAAAACATACAGAATAAAGAGCTGCGAAGGAAAAAGGACAAGTAATGTATAAAGGTAAACCTATCAGAATTACACCTGACTTCTCTATGGAAACCATGAAAGCTAGAAGGTCTTGGATAGATGTGCTGCAGACACTAAGAGACCATGGATGCAAGCCCAGACTACTATACCCAGCAAAGCTTTCATTCACCATCGATGGAGAAAACAAGGTATTTCAGGATAAAAACAAATTTAAGCAATACATAGCCAAAAACCCAGCCTTACAGAAAGTACTAAAAAGAAAACCACAACTAAAGGAACCAAGCAACACCTATAATAACACAGACATCTAACAGCCCTCCACTAACACAACTTAAAGAAGGGAAACACACAAACTCTACAACCCTAAAAAATAACCGCAGTAAATAACCTCTGGTCATTAATATCACTTAATATCAATGGACTCAATTCACCTATAAAAAGGTACAGGTTAAGAGAATGGATATGAAAACAGGATCCAACATTCTATTGTTTAAAAGAAACATACCTTAACCACAAAGACAGACATTATCTTAGAATAAAGGGTTGGGAAAAGGTTTTTCAATCAAACGGCCCTAAGAAACAAGCGGGTGTGGTTATACTAATATCTAACAAAATTGACTTCAAATTAAAATCAATCAGAAGAGATGGAGATGGACATTTTATGCTCTTAAATGGAGTATTACATCAGGATGAAGTCTCAATCCTGAATATATATGCCCCTAATATAAAAGCATCCACATATGTAAAGGAAACATTACTAGAACTCAAAGCACACATCAAACCCCACACTCTAATAGTAGGAGATTTCAACACTCCTCTCTCACCAATGGACAGGTCAACCAGACAGAAACTTAACAGAAAAATAAGAGAACTAACAGATGTAATGAA
>PVIU01030757.1:0-15701 GCA_004026605.1 Ondatra zibethicus | reverse complement strand
CTCTTGGGAATATACCCAAGAGAAGTCCAATCATACTACAAAAGCATTTGTGCAACTATGTTCATAGCAGCATTATTTGTAATAGGCAGAACCTGGAAACAACCTAGGTGCCCCTCAATGGAAGAATGGATCAAGAAAGTGTGGATTATATACTCATTAGAATACTACTCAGCGGTAAAAAACAAGGACATCTTGAAGTGCATGCAAATGGATGGAAAAAGAAAACGCTATCCTGAGTGAGGTAACCCAAACCCAGAAAGATGATTATGGTATGTACTCACTCATTAGTGGACCCTAGCTATAAAATAAAGGTCACCAAGCACTTAGCTCGCAAGCCCAGAGAAGCTGAATACCTAGGTGAACCCAAAGAAAGCATACACATACACAATACTATATATTTTTGTTTTTACAGGTTTTGTTTTCTCATTTAGACATTTCCTGCTACAAAATTATAACTATGTTCCATAATAGTAGAGTTCATTCCTTGCCTTTTCTTATTTTATCATAATGTTGAAATTTATTTTGTTACAAAATATAAAAATATATGCATATAGCCTGGCAGTGGTAGCACACTCCTTTAATCCCAGCACATGGAGGCAGAGGCAGGCGATATCTGTGAGCTCAGGGACATCCTGGTTTACAAAGCAAGTTCCATGACAGCCAGGGCTACATAGAGAAACCCTGTCTTGAAAAACATGTGTGTATGTGTATACATATGTGTGTGTGTATACGCACACTTCAAATAGTAAAGGATGACCATATAGAATATAAAATACCTTTTTCCTAACTCTTCAACTACATTAATTCCTCTCTAACTATAATTGCATGAAATAGTTTTGACTTTATTAATTTGGGTTAATAAGTCATTTATGAGCAATTCCACATTCTTGTCAACTTAAAATTATAGTATTGGCTCAATGCATTGAAACACACAGAATTTGATTTATATTACCAACTCATTCCTTTCCTCTCTGCGCTTTTCTGTAAACATAAACTAATTTTGGTTCTTTTCTCGTCTCTGGACTTTTAAGGAAGACAAGTAGATACTACACAGGATCTAGTACAACTTTAATGTTATACACATTTGACTTTTGCATTGAGCCACAGCATGTCTCTGACTTGATATTTGTGTTCTGTTTTGGCTCTGTTTCATTTTATTTTAGTTTTTCAGGAATGGAGATCCAAATTAAAGCATTTCAAATGTTACACAAGTGATTTACCACTAAACTACAATACTCTATTTGACATTTGCCTGTTATTTGACTGACATATCAACATTCCTAATTAATATTTCATATGTTCTATATAGGAGGTTTATTTTAGCCATTTGGGATATAGTCTACTGTCACTTTTAAGAAAAATTTGGCAGAAATAATACTGATAAAAATAAAACTGATAATACTGTATAATACTACAAATAAGAATAATATTGTGGGATAGTGAGATTACTCAAAAAGTAAGGACACTGTCACCAAATTTAATGACATGAGTTTCTTCTTTAGAACACGTGTGGCTGAAGGACAGAAATGACTCTTGCAAGTTGTCATCTGACCTCTACTGGTGGCATGGAACACACATGTGTGCATACACACATACTAAGAGGTGTAAGAAACAAAACCTATAATTTTATGGATGTCCTCTAATGCACAAGTGATTATATTTTTTACAAATCAGCAATTTAGCTGATTTCTTATGACCAATGTGACTTCAATTAATTTAATATATATTTAAACTTCCTAAGGTATAAGGAATAAATTAGAAGAGATCAATTATTTGATTTGATATTTATTGACTTTTGAGTCATAACCTTATTATACAGAAGTATATCTCCTCAATAAGCCCAAATAACATCTATCTGTCTGTCTGTCTATCTATTTATCTATCTATCTATTCATAGGTCATTGCCATAATGTAGCCAATTTCAATTCTGAAATTTCTGACAAATATATTAGGCTAATTTGAGTAAATAAACCATATTGCTCATGCTTTTAAATTTACCTTGAGAAGCCTTAACTTAAACTAATTTCAAATCTGTCATTGTGGTTTGATTATTCTATTAAATCATCAACAACCCACCAATTTCAAATATTTATTATGTCTCTTTTTCAGATTAAAAGAAGATATTCATTTTGTCTTTTCAATTAAAAATAATACTGGAGGCAATTTTCAAAGTGCTTCACATTGTTTAAGGCACAATATGTGATGCATTTTATACTTATTTTAGTGACATAAACAGCCTTTCTTCTACACTCAAGTTTACAACTAAAAAATTTCACATTTCACTAGTTATTGTGTTCGGAAACTCTGGCCAAATATCCTCATCAGCAAGAATGTGGTTCACAAGGTCACTGAGCTTTCCCATTTGTTTTCATTCTTGCATAAGATGCTTTTTTGAAGCGAGACATGGTCTTCTGCATGAAGGAGTAGAAGCAGCATAAGATTGAATAATTTTCCACAATTGAAAACACAGTAATCCTTCCCACAGGATTTGGCTTTCTACACCTTATGTAACTTAAAAAAAAAACAAGTACATTTTGGTTTTAGAGATTTGGACTCTTAGGATTAAAAGATTAAGTTCTCAAGATTGCAACTTTTGATACCCTGATCTTTAGAAATTTTAATCTTTAGGGATTTTTATCACATAGGATTTCAATGTTAGTTTCTATGGTATTGAGGACTGAGTCTTTATGATTATGATCAGCACTGCTCAGGTCTCTGTGACACATGCCAAATCATTTAAAGAGATCTTCTCCACTCTGTATTCTGAGTCTATGAGTAGTTTTAATCATGTCATCTGGTAAGCCATCTGGGGAGTGAAGTGGTAGTCTTTCCTTTGGCAAATACACTTAAACTCAAACTGTAGTGGAGATTTATATTCTATTTGTTCTTCAATTTATGGTGATCTGTTATTTGTGTTTTGATAAATAAAGCTTGTTTGAATATCAGAGTGCAAAGCCTCATCCACAATTACAGTGAAGTATGTGGTTCAGAGAAGAGTTTAAGACTATTGAACAACAGAGTAAAGCTAGAGGTAAGGAAATCTCCCAAGAGCAACTTCTTGAAGAAGGAGATTATGCTACTGTAGAAAGGTAATCTTTATATAATGACCATGCCCTGAATTATGCTGTGCAGCATCTTCAAATGATTGGGACAGAATTGGAGAAGTATGAAAGAAAATTGAGTCATTTACTAAAGTTATACAGGCCTCAAAGGAAGCCTTTATGGATTTCTTACAAAGATTGACATCAGCAATAAATAGAATGATATCACATTCAGAAACTAGACAAATAATAATTGAATATCTGTGATGTAGAAGTCCCCTCTGTGTGCTATGATTTCCACTAATGAATAAAGAAACTGCCTTGGCCTGTTGATAGAGCAGAGCTTAGGTAGGCAGGGAGGACTAGACTGAATGCTGGGAGAAGGGTGGAGTCAGGGGATGCCATGGATTCACTGCCTGAGATAGACATGCTGAAACTTTGCTGGTAGGCCATGACCTCATGGTGATATACAGATTAATAGAAATGTGTTAAATTAAGATGTAAGAGTTAATCAATAAGAAGCTAAAGCTAATGGACCAAGCAGTGATTTAATTAATACAGTTTCAGTTCTGGAGAGCCAGGACGAACATGCAGCTCCTCATTGCAACATATCTGGTTACAAAAATGCTAATTCTCAATGCAAAAGGATAATTAAGCCATTAAAAGCAAGGATAGCACCTTTGGAGAAATGGATCTGAGATACAAGCAATATTGATCTCATGACCATGACAATGCTTGGATAGGAGAAGTGTTTTCCAGAGGTTTGAGGAAAAATTAAAATTTCACGTGCTATATTGTGGTAAACAAGGTCAACTTAATAGGTATTGCAAGCTGGAAATTCCTAGAAACAATGGTTTACTAAGCATACCAAATAGAACTACCCTCCCTTCTGGATTATGGAGAAGGTGTAACAAAGGAAGGAATTGGACTAATGAATTTAGTTCAACAAGAGACATTAAAGGTAATCCTTTGTCATTGGGAAACTTCTTTAGGGACCTCTTGCAGGCCCCTATGCCATTTCCAGTTCAATCATTTTCTGCCATCAGAGAGGAAACTCCTCCCCAGAGCAGTTAAAGATCTTAATGCCTATTTTAAGAAACCATATTGCTCTAGATAATAGAAAAGTTTTAAAAGAAAAATAAAAAATTCAGGAGAAACCATAAAGCAAGTATTTTGGCAACCTTCCATAAATGAACAAAGACCCAATTTAAAAATACAAGTAAAGGATGTTGACATTGAATGTCTAGTAGACACAGGTGCAGATGTAATAATAATTGCATCAGAATCCTGGCATCCAAATTGGCCCCTTCAGAAGGTAAATATTAAGCTTTTAGGGATTGTCACTTTATCTTGGGTAAAAAAAAGCATGGAATGGATCAAATACATAGCTCCAAAAAGGAAGAAAAGTATAGTCATATGTGGAAGCACAGCAATGGATTTGTGGTTATATAATTAATTACAGCAATAGAACACTCAGATTAACACTCCCCTAATCTTTGAAACAAACAAAAAACAAGGAACATTCACCAACTAGTCAAGTTGTACAAGAACAGGGCACAGCAGTTGTTGGTCTTCCAAAGGCACAAACAGCCCTAACATTAAAATGGTTGACAGACAAACCAGTATGGGTTGCACAATGACTTTTAACAACAGAGGAACTATATGCTTTAGAACAACTGGTAAAGGAGCAATCAAATACTCAGCATATTAAAGAATCAACAAACCCTTGGAATTCTCCTATATTTGTTATTAAAGAGAAATCTGGAAAATGGAGGATGCTAACAAATATAAAGCTACTAATAAAGTGATTCAACCAAATCTACAGTCTAGCAGTTCTTTGCCTTCTCTGTTACCTAAAAGATGGCCTCTTATAGTTATTGATTTAAAATATTGTTTCTCCACTATACTTTTAAAAGAAAAACACAGAGAAAAATTTGCTTTCAAGGAAATATCAGTCTGCTAAGAGATATCAATGGAAAATTCTCTCACAGGGAATGTTAAATACCTTATCCTGTGCCAATCTTTTGTATGGAAGCCATTGGAAATAATACATAAACTATTTTCTCAATCTACTTTTTTGCCATTTTTATAGTATTATATTATATATATATGGATGAATTCTTATTAGATAATTCAAATATAGATACTTTAGAAAGAATGTTTGAATTAAAGAAATGTTTTTCCTTGTTGTGGATTACAAACTGCTTCCTTAAAAAAGAGAAGATTCTATTAATTATTTAGGCTATGAAATAAGATTACAAAAAAATTTGACCCTAAAAGGTACAAATAAGGAGAGGTTATAGACTATGAATGATTTGCAAAGATTGCTAGGAGACATCTATAGTCCACTTTTGGGATAAAACCTGATGAACTCATTAATTTAAATAAAACCTTAGGTATGACAAGGATTTAAATAGTCCCAGGGAATTATCAGCTAAAGGCAAGAGAGAATTGGCTTTGATTGAAGAGAAATTACAGAAGGCATGTATGGATCATGTGAATCTGAAGCTTACCTGCATTTTGCTCATCTTACCTGCTAGCATTCCCCTACTGGAATTTTAGCAAATAGGGAATGTATTATCTTAGAATGGACATGTTTATCACATAAACTGGATAAAAAATGAAAAACTAATGTGGAAAAAGTTTCTGAAATAACTCTAAAAGAAAAATTTAGACTTTTCCATTAGTGAGAATAGACCCAGCAGAAATTCTAGTACCAATCAATAATGATGAAGTAGACTAATGAGCAGAAAGTGAACCATGGCAAAGAACATTTAGTAATTTTTGGGAGAGATTAATAACTATCCAAAAAGCAAGAAAATTCTCATAAGGAGAACTAAATGCATCCTTCCTAGTATTGTATGGTGAACACCAATAGCTAGAGTCCCTATACTCTATAATGATGCAAATGAATCTGGAAAGGCAAGCTAGAAATCAGAAAAAGTATGTAAAGTGGATCAAAACCATTATAATTCTGTTCAAAATTAAGAATTATATGTTATTCTCATAGTACTAAGGAATTTAAAAGAACCTCTCAATGTAGTTACCAATTTGCAATATACAGAGTTATCTTGAATATTGAAACTGCTAAATTCATACCAGATGATATAGAATTCTGACTTTATCATATGTTCAGTTACAAGGTACAATCAGAAATAGGAATCATCCCATACACATAGCACATATCTGATACCATATGGGTCTCCCAGGTACTCTAGCACAAGGTAATGCAGAAACTGGTAGGTTATTGGTTGGAAATGTTCTGAAGGCATCAGAATTTTATAAAAACATCATGTTAATAGCAAAAAATTTTAGAAAGTTTTTTTCCATCATGTGGCTACAAGTCAAGGAAATTATAAGTAAATGTTTTACTTGTTATTTATATGATCAAACACCATTACCTGAAGGAATAACCCAAAGGTTATTCATTGAAATAAAATCTGGCAGATGGATGTGTTCCAATTTGGAAAATTTGGAAAACTAAAATATGTACACCACACCATTTTCAATGGGAAACTGCTTTGAGTTTGGAAAAGGCTGATTTGATAATCACACATTGCTAGAAGTAATTGCCAAAATGGGTATACCTGTACAAATAAAAACAGATGATGCTCTAGCAAATGTCTCTAAGAAAATGGAATAGTCTTTTTTGCTTCTTATAACATAAAGCACATTACAGATTACAGATATACCACACAATTCTGCAGGGCAGGCAGTTAAAGAAAGATCAAATTGAATTCTAAAGGATATGTAAAATAAACAAAAATGGAGGATAAAGACACCCAGAAATAGACTGGATAATGCTTTATTAAATTTGAATTTTATAAATGCTAATGAGAAAGGAAAAACAGGATAGGATGGACAGTAGAAAAAGCTACAGAATTAAATCAGCTGATATTCTTTAAAGATGGACTGACCTCAGAATGAAAGCCATCAATGTGTTACATTGGGAAAGGAATTTGCTTGTGTTTCCACAGGAGAAGAAAAGCTATGGATACCATAAAAATTGATAAAGATTTGATTTGAACAATAGACACCTCTTAATTAGAAGAAATGATAGTTCATTAAGCATCACGGCCACTTAATCTAAATTCACCTATAAAACTAACAAATGCTTTTCATTTAATTACCTATAACTTGCCAAAGAGAATATCCCCAAAATTATGGTTGGGGAAGGGTTTTGTTTCTGTCTTTTCAAGAGAATAAAGAAACATGAGACCACTGGACAAACAAGGCATCTGTAGAAAAAGGACAGATCATCCAGTAAAATAAAAATGTCTCAAGATAAGAAGTAAACTGGCCTATTGGTATATCACATTTCCAACAGAATAAAATTTCATAAATCTTTCCAAATATTTCTTTCTGATATTCTCTACATACATATAATGCAAATGGTCTTTTTGTAGTCCAAGTCCAGTTAAATCTTAGCACTGGCTTTGGAGTTGGAGTGTGGCTCTCTTCTTCTGTAAACCCAAGCATGCTTATTAAAGCACAATCCAAACACTTGTCTAATTTAAGGACTATTTTATTGCCATTAATCTCATAATATTTTGGTTTTAGATTGACTCTTTAACAGATTTTCTTATGATATAATTTTTATAAGATATATACACACATATATTATATATGTATATATACATACACACATATATATTTCTTAAAATTTTGTCATGATATTAATGTTCATATAGAGTACTAACTAATTCTAGAAAAAGGTTTCATCCACCTTCCTACACATTATTTCAGGTTTGAGTTTCTATTAGTTAACTGCAGTGAACAATGAACATGCCTAACAGCAACCTTTGAAGTCTCCAAAAGGAGTCTAGGACACATTCCTCCAGGACTATGATAACACCACTAAGCTAAAAAACACCAAAACACAAACTAAAGATTGTCTTTGAACTAAAAACTGCTCAGAACAATGTCAGGCTGGCTAACTAAGATGTTCCAGCCTCACTGACTACTCTAGACAGGACTTCAAATAAGCCCTGCACTTTCACATTATACAGAGAATGGGCAACAAATAATAAAGTTATCTCTCCAAGAACTTGATAGTTAACCTAATTTTTTTCTTTTGAGGAGCCCCTAAAGTTGTTGTTGTCCCCAGACAGCAGGAAGTAAATTTAAGAATATGACACCCATGTTCTGTTCCCAAGAGCTGGGGTGGGTTGTTTTTGATCTTTCATCAGGTTATGGATATTTGTCATTGTTTAGAGAGTTGATTATAAATTGTTATTGGTTATGGTCAGGAGGAAAGTTGAACAATGAAGATTAATTTTAGAGCTCTTGTTTTCAAAATAAAAAGGGAGATACATATATGATAGGATAATAGGATAGATTATTGAATCTACTCTAAAAAAGAAAATGTGAGGATATAAAAGTGTAGACTATTGAATCTACTTTTTTTGAACATTCAAATTTTTTGCTTTATAAATAATACCATTCAAAATTTCCACTTCCTCCACTTCTCCCCTCCCCCACTCACCCCCCTACAGTCCTAAGAGAGGTCAGGGTACCCTGCCCTGTGGGAAGCCCAAGGTCCTCCTCCCTCCATCCAGGCCTAGGAAGGTGTGCATCCAAACAGACTAGGATCCCAAAAAGCCAGTACATTCAGTAGAGACAAATCCCAGTGCCATTATCATTGGCTTCTCTGTCAGCCCCCATTGTCAGCCACATTCAGACAGTCCGGTTTGATCACATGCTCATTCAGTCCCAGTCCATCTGGCTTTGGTGAGTTCCCATTAGATCAGGCACACTGTCTCAGTGGGTGGACGAACCCCTCGCGCTCCTGACTTCCTTCCTCATCTTCTCCCTCCTTCTGCTCTTCAACTGGATCTTGGGAGCTCAGTCCAGTGCTTCGATATGGGTCTCTGTCTCTACCTTCATCCATCACGGGATGAAAGTTCTATAGTGATATTCAAGATCTTCATCAGTGTGACTATGGGACAAGGCCAGTTCAGGCACCCTCTCCTCTACTGCCCAAGGACCTAGCTAGGGACATCCCCTTGGACACCTACTTTTAAAAAGCAACTACTAATTTCAAATATTCTACATTGGATTGGACTTTTTTATATTTTATACAAATTTTGAACAGCAGTACAAATTTATGATTAATTTTGATAAAAATACACTGTACATATATTTATAATAGTTTTCAAGATATTGTACCTATAGAGCTAATTTAACAATGTAATGCTTGTTTCTAGTTCTTCAAAGTTTTTACCAACTATTTAGGATAATAATGAAATGCATGTTTGTAATTAGTTACCTATCACAATTAAAATTATAGTCATATTAGGTGTATTCAAGGTCAAACAAATATATTTTAGATAGACAGGCCATGTTCAAACACTTTTGAGATCTACAGAATATCATATTTAATATGATATTTTAATAACATATTTTTGTGATGATGAGACATGTCTGCTCCTGACACCACCAGTCTACTCCAGAGAAGATAATAGGCATCAAAGAAACTCTACATGAAGTTTACTTTCTTTGTGACAAAGTAAGCCACTGGGCAAGAAAATACCCTTGCCTCAACTGCTGAGAGTATGCTGTCCTAATTTGATAAGGAGGCCACAAAAGAGAGTGACTGCAAATATTTTCAAGACAAGGTAGGACAGTCCTTCAAAAATCCTATTTCATAGAAAAGTCTGTCAAATATTTGAGGCCTTTAGGTAGGCTAAAGATGGCTGTCATTTCTCACATTTCTTGGAAGTAGCTTGCTCACACTTCCTGATTACTTGTTAGTATTACTTCTATTTTGGTCTCTGAGAGAGTTGAAGACTAGATAGTTACAGTTTTCCTTGTTTACAAGACTCAGAAAAGAAATTCACCAAAGAAGTATAAAGTGTATAATTTTGAGAGATACCAAAAGATAGTTTTGGATGGTAATGCAAGTTATGATAGGTAGTACAAGATTTTGGACTTACCAAGAGGGTAGATAATAGAATATTTTCTCTGAATTTGTCAAATGCAAATAGACTAGATATTGTTGATGTACTCATTGCCTGTATACAGTTATTGTACTTATTGTATATAGTCTTTCCTATATTAGTTATATTCTTCTTCATTGCTTTAGACAAAAATGGGAAATATAATGATACTTTATTTGTGTTTTAATAAACAAAGGTTGACTGAATATGAGTGCAAAGCTAGCCACACTGGTCATTCATATAGGCCAGGCAGTGGTGGCACACACCTTTAATCCCAGAGAATACACTAGTTGGCCATAGAGGCCTAGCGGTGGTGGTGAACGCCTTTAATACCAGCACCAGAGAGGAAGATAAGGCTGTGTGAGACAGGAACTTGCTCTTTTCACTCTGAAGTTTTCACAGAGGTAAGAGCTCTCTAGTGGTTGGTTTTCTTGCTTCTCTGATCTTCAGCTTGAACCAAATATCTGTCTCTGGGTTTTTATTATTTGTGCTACAACAATGATCTCATACACTCATGAGATGTTTATTAGGATTATGTGACACTTGATTTTCTTGGTCTGACTTGTGTTTAGACATATTCACTGTTCCCTCTTGTCTCATGCATGAATATACAACTGATGACTTATTTCCCTATTCCAGATTGTTTAAGTAGCTAATAGTTCAGTGGGGGAAGCATATGGACCTATGATCCCTTTCAGTGTCTATGACTGGTGACAGAAGCAGTCTTGTCAGGTTTATTCCCAGTAATGACAATCATGAGTTTATGACTGTAGTGTCAGTGTTATGACTAGAATGGGGATATTCCTCAGCACTTCTTCTGGCTCTGTCTTGTTGCCCCTTCTTCTATAATGTTTCCTGAACCTTAGAGAGAGTGGCAAAATATTTTGCTAAGTCTAAACTTTCACCCCTATCTTATTATTTGCACCTTGGCCAGATATGAGTTTCTGCTAATGAAGTCTTTATCTCTAAGTACAAACATAAGCAGCTAGAGGAAAAACAAAAGAATGTTAGTGGTCTAACCCAATTCAAGGACAGAAACAATAGTTAGGAATATACGCTCCCCAGTGAAACTGGCACAGCTGTTGTGGAGGGAGTCAAGTGCTCCCTAGTCAGATTTGAGGAGCACTCCACATGAGGGAATCTATGGCAACTACTGCAAGCCCAGTTAACAACTTGTGGCTGGAAGGACATAGACACAAGTGGGAAGTTGATACTTTTATCTGACTAAACTGACCAGAGCATCAAACTGTCTTTTATGTATCTTTGCTTATACTTATAGAGAAATGCAACTCTCAGCCTTAATCAGAGAGCCCCTCTTTGCAGTAAATAGTAGCTAATGCTGAGGCTCATAATACCCACAGTGAAGTGAATAAGTGCTATGTGAGGGCTCAGTAATAAACAGAACGCTTACATTACCCACTTTAAAGTTCAGGTAGCATTGAAATCATGAATTGAAAGCAGCAGCAGTTACCCACACTGGGCCTGCACAAAACTTGCTTTATCTGAAAATTGCTTCATAATGGGAAGCACTCATAGATTCTTGATCTTTACTCAAGAAATACTGGCTACTTGCAGATTCTGAGAGACAGAGAGAGAGAGTCAATGTTGTGTGCCTACAGCAGATCCCACAAAGCACCAGGTTGTAACTCCAAAGATATTGTCACCCACATGGACAGAGATGAACATAGTGAATCACAAAACAAATTGAAAAGATATGAATTGAGAAAGATTTCTAAGGAGGAAGCTAGGGAAGATGGGGGAAGAAGGGATCTCGGAGAGGCTGGAGCTGAAAGTTTTTGGTATTAGTTTGGTATTATAGTATTAGTTTGGTATTACTATATAGTGCATTTTGTAAATTTGCCAAGAATAAAATAAACATTTTAAAAAGAAAATAGAGTATTATTTGTTTGTTTTGATAACCATATAGGTAAGCACTATTGTTACTTTCTATGTAGTTTTACAATTTGTTTATATATATTTTAAGTAATAAAAGTTCATTCAAATGGTTTTACCTTTTCTCACAGAAAAGTGACAAACTATTTTCAAGTTGGGTCTTTTTTGTTCTGCTTTTGTTCCAGTTTTTATTTTTTATAATTTAGGGACATATTTTAGAAATTGTTTTACCAAAACTGTAATATGTCAATAAATGTTAACAAACTGTATCATTACATTATTTTTATCACTTATATTATTTCATCTTAAATTATATCACTGTGTAAATGATTGCTTAGCTATGTATGTACCCATGTGTAGAGTGGAACACTAAACCAATTCTTAATAATTTAAAAATGATTCACATGATATATTTTTTGCCCTTTCAATATAAGTAATTTCCAAATTGATAATAAAAACCCTATATATTTTAAGGTAGTTTGATGGATCTACATCTGTTCAGATAAATAACAGCAATAAATTATATTAGGGCTCAATCAATACTTAAAAAAGCATGGGGTTTTGTCAGGGTCATAGAAGCAGGCTTGGGTTCCTCCTACTAAGTACAACTAGATTCTTATCTCATAAATTGCACAAAGCTCAACAGCAAAAAATCTAGAACATCATTATAAGAAATTATATGTTGAAGTTACTAGAACCAAAAAGTAGGAAGTATACTTTGAGGCAAAGTCATAGGTAAGAAATTTTATATAGGACTCCGGTCACCAATTGATTAAGGGCAGTAAAAGGCAAAGGAGACGTCATGAAATTAAAAGGTATCTGTAAAGCAAAAGAAACTGTCAATTAGGTAAGAAATTTTATATAGGACTCTGGTCACCAATTGATTAAGGGCAGTAAAAGGCAAAGGAGACGTCATGAAATTAAAAGGTATCTGTAAAGCAAAAGAAACTGTCAATTAGGTGAAGAGGCAAAGTATATAATGGAAAAAATCTATATACAAGATACATATGTTACAGAGAATTAGTCTTTACATATATAAATAACTCACAAAAGTAAACCTCCAGAAAACAAACAATCCAGCTGAAATGGAGACAATCTTAATGTTGCTCACTTCGGTAGTGAGTTTGCCTCTGCCTTGTAAGAAAGAAAACATGATAATCAACTCTAATATATAGACATTCTACAGTGAAAATTATGTACCTATTGCAATTAATCCTTATTAAATAAAGAATTAAGTAGAAAGATTTATCCTGGTTAGTCTTTTCTAAGCTCGAGGCAGGGTGTTTAGAAGCCTTTTGTTTTTAAACTAGAATGCAAAGCTACTTTTGTTGATTATATTATGTTCTGATTATTGGCACAAATTCTCACTATTATATAAATGACCTAAGTAAAATCTTATTATATATTTAACATTGTACGATTGTTTAATTTTTCTTTTAGAGTATCAAATTTTTCCTCCATCCCTACTGATTAAAAGAGTGCTTAATGAATCTATGAGAGTAAATTTTATTTTCTTTGTAATTTTCACTCTCTTGATTCATATGCCTCTAGTTTCCTTAAATTGACATAGAATGCTAGTATTCTATTATTTATTTTTGCTGGAGTATATTTTTCTTATTTTAAGGTAATTTTTAGCATTTAAATATACAATATAGATTTACACCCACCAGGTTATGTTGGCTAAACCTTCAAAACAGGTCTTTAGTCTGTCTACCTATTTATACATTCTTCAGCAGCGTATCTCCAAGTTATAATATTTCTTGCCTCCATATTTGAAAGGACCTTTAATTATCCCACCAAAGTTGACCTCTGTGAATCATGATGTACTTTGCAAATTGATATCACAATAAATCATTAACAATATTATCTTTTTTGCTTAAATTTGTTTAATTGCTTCCTATTTTTTGGAATTAAATCTAAGTTACTTATTTTACCTTTTAAATCCATGCGTTGTTCACGATGTACCACCCTTTTAATTCCATTGCCTCCTTCTCCACTTCCAATGTCTTCATTTTAGTTGTCCCTCTTTTGTTAAAGGAACCTAAGCTTTGTTGTCATGGTTTGGTGCTGTGCTTGAGCATTATAACTATTAACATGAATTATCTAATCTTATCTCATAAAGTATGTACCTAGAATGTCCCGCTTGGAAAGCTTGTTTATAACACACACACCACACACATATACATATATGTGCACATATAGCTGCTAATATATATACATATAATTGTGTGTGTGTGCACGTGTATAATTAACATCTCATCACCATTGGAGCAAAAATGGAATACACTGTCTAAAATGTTCATACCTTCTTAATTTATTTACTACAACATTACATTACATATTTTCAGTGTTATCCAAAGGAAAATAAATTTAATCTTCCTTGTTTGTTTAAATAATTGAGTTAGCAGTTTCCTAATCCACAAATTGAAGAGGTAAAATGCACCTCTTGGTTTTATTGCTACGATATCAGGTTTTCTCTTGAATAAACATTTGGCTATTATTTTACATGAGTAAAATCTCAGGAAATAGTTCTTTCTTGTTATACTCATGTGAGAACGGTCTATTTATTTTTCTCTCCCCCAAAAGGAAATCTCTAAATGAGTACGTAAAGCAGATTTCCTAATTTTTTCTTGTTCTAAATCTTAAATATGTATTGCATGGCTGATTAAAATAAGCATTAGCTGATGAGATTACTATAAACTGAATGAGCTTCCCTAAAAGTCTCATGTTGAAACTACATCTCAACATGATGTCATCAGGGCTGGAGGTGGAACTTTCAGCAATACTATGTCATGTCAGCAGACAAATCATGAACAAAATTAGTATCCTTGCAAAGGCCCAGAGACCTCACTATCTCTTCCACTATGTGTAAATAGCAAGGAAGCATTATTTTAAAGCAGCAAATTGACCTTGGTTGTGGTTCTTGGCCCAGAATGATGATAAATAACTTCCTGTTCTTGACAGGCTACTTAGTGGTGTTTGCTATCAGCCAGAACAAACTAATATATACAAACAAACTCTGTGCTTCTTCTCTTTGAATCTGCCCTCTGATTGCCCCATTATAGAGAGTTAAGGAGTCTCCATTAATACTACAAAATGAAACTAATACATGTTTAATGTTGTGTAAGTTTAATAACGTAGCTCAATGTAAAGATATTCTACACTTCATGTTGTCCAAAGATGATCAGACAGTTACTGAGTTTTTTATCATTTCTAACTAATGCTTGTTTCAAGAAGCTAGAGAGATGGCTCAGTGGGTAAGGGAATACATTGCTCTTATAGAGAACCTGAGTTCAAGTCCTCAATGCTCACATCAGATGGCTCATAACTGAGTGTAACTAAAGGTTGAGGGTGTTCAATGCTCTATTCTTGCCTCCCCAGACATTTTTACTCAGATGTACACACTGACACACAGACACATAGCCAAAGAGAAACACAATTAAAATTAAAATTAATATTTAAAAAATTAAGTAGTAATAATTTCAACATTTACAAAGATGCATTAATAAGGTTAATCAACTCATTAATTGCAATTGACACTGAATGGTGGTATTTTATCTACAAGTTTGAAAATCTCTATATTTCATACAAACTCATATTATGTAACACTTACTGCCATAACATTTTACACTACCCAAAATAATATAAAAGTTCCCCTTATATAAATTATCTTTATGTCTTCATTAATAATATTGACATTTATACTAGAAATAGCATATGTGATGTTAACATAAGAGAAAAACTAAACAAATTTAAGTTTATATAAGTTATGTGATGTGATAAATTAGTGAGCATTTGAAATGTAAATTTCAGTACATTTGTAGTATGT
>PVIU01030756.1:0-15708 GCA_004026605.1 Ondatra zibethicus | reverse complement strand
GCGACAAAGGTCCTTAAAATCTAGGGATGCTCAGAATCACACCTTTTTCAGTTGAGGCCTTATTGTCTTCGGATACCTTTTAAAGTGACAGGAGCCTTGTCTTTTAAATTTTATATTGCCAGCAAATTGATAGTGTATCAATATGAATGAGCCTGTCCACACTGATTTGTATTTCTCATGAGTTATGCTGATATAGACAGAGTTATAAAACAGTAGTAGAGGTGCAAGAGAGATGGCTCAGAAGACTACTTATTACTCTTCCAGAGGACCCAGGTTCAATTCCTAGCACCCACATGGTGACTAATAACCGTTTGTAACTCCAGTTTCAGGGGATCTGGTGCCTTTGAATCTCTTTTGGCATTGTAAACACGTGATGCACAGACATGCAAGAAAATGCTCCTATACACACATAAAATAAAAGTCTAAAAATTAAAAAACCCAATTGTTGTGTAGCTCAGATTTCAGTAGTGGTAAAAATAGAGACAGAAAAGGGACAAATACTGAAACCGTTGCAATGATTACAATCAGAACAAAGGGTTGAAAGTGAAAAAAACAACCACACAAAACAAACCGGGACCTGGATAGTATTAATTTATACTTCCATATTGACATCTGTCCTCCCATAAATGCAAACAGAAAGAGGAATACATATCAGAAATTAAAAGGCTTCCCAGGATGTTCTAAAACCAAACTAAGATTTTCTGTTTCCTTCTTCCCAGTTAGACAAGAATAAAGCATTCCAAAGCTTAAAGAATTTTCCTACTAGGAAGAAATCATATGCCTTTTCATATCTATAGTGAAAATCTTTAAACATAAAAATGTTCCATTTCAGGAAAATGACACCCACCAATCTCTTTAATCACTCCCACAATATTTAGGTGTTAATGACAATTTGGCATACTCTTTTCACTTCAAAAAGAAAACATGGTCCTTTTCATAAAACACATAAATATCAAAGAAAATGTAGAGAGGTTAATTAGCCAAATACAAAGAAGGGTCATGGCCCTCAGTGGGCCTAACCAGTCTTTCGGTGGAGACTTTGAAAAGAGACAGTGTTAGAGGTTTAAAGGCATTCTGTAGAGTGAGCTTTTCAAAATCACAGTAGGGGTAATGTTTGAACCTGAATTAGTCTATGGCAGAAAGATTTTCACTTGTATTTTATTTTGTCTATAAAATATCAGGGTAGAGGCCTCTTTCCTGGAAAACACTTTTTCTTCCCATTGTCAGCACTCCTTAGTTGCCCAGAGTTCTTTGTTTCATGTTAGATACAAATAACTATTAAAGAAAAAGAAGCCACGAATATGGAGCTAGCAAGATGTTGGTATACGCTGGAGGGACTAGAAATTGTAGAAAGGGAAGGGAGAAATGGTGTGGTTTTATTTTCATTTTAAGTAATAAACAATTATTTGAAAAAAATCAGGACAGAGTACCAGTGAGTGGGCTATAGAAATAAAGACTTACGTTGGATTTCAAGATTTCAAATGAGACCAGAGCCCTGTGTGTGGAACATGGGGCCCACTCTGGGTGATTGAAAATGTGCTTATTATCTGGTAAATTATGTGATTCACTGCTGTGGTCTGAATGTTTCTTTCTCTACCAAATGCTCAACACAACAATATCAACTGTCATATTAGTAGGTTATGAGATCATAAGGGCTCCCCTTTAATGAAAGGTTAGAGCCTTATAAATTACTACTATACAATAGTAATTCCCTCTGGAAGATGAAGCAAAATAGCACCACCGTACAAGCAGATGAAAATCTTTATAGGACATAACAATGGTCAGTGATGTAGTCTTGGATTCACAGCCACCAATATACTAAGAAATAAGAAATAAAACACAATTAATTGTGAATTACTTACCTACTCTATGGCATCTCGTTATAGCAGCACAAGTAAGCTATTTTCTCTCTTCCAGAAGGAACTTGCTATGGATATTTGACTGCATACTTCGATGGAAACTTGTAAAAACAATATTGTATAGCTGCTTATTTAGAACCAAGTGTGAGCCTCTACTCACAGAAGGTGGGGTCAGAAATGAAGAGTGAATATAAATGGGGGAATATATGGAAAATGGGATATGCAAGAAGAGGAACTCTCACTCACTATGGTTTTGTCTATCTCTAAGCAAACAGGCTTACTGCCATGTGGAACCCATAGGAGAGATGTTTGCATTCCCCAAAAGCCCCCAACCCTGAACCTGACAAACAAGTTAGAGAATCTGGCACCAGTGGATTCTCATGTCTATAGCCATGAAGGTAACTACTACAATTGGCATCAAGATAGACCAGCAGAGGGAAAAGAAGGCTTTGGACCTACATCATCGTTCAAACAATAGAGCAGGGCTACTAGGTCACTTCTCCTTTCCAAAACTCAGAAAAGTTCTGTTGGGAGCAACCTAAGGAGAAATATCTAAAGAAAGGTATTTAGGACATAGAGTTAAGCTTAGCCAAAGGGACACTTTAAAAAGTGTCTCACAGGACAACCTTGCGATTGTGGTACACACATGCATCATTTTAATACATATTTCATTTTCTACCATAGAAAATAGGAATATCATCTCTCTACTTCTCAGAGTGCTACCTTCCTTCCTACATGCCACTAGATGTAAAGACTTTTCATAAAACAGGGTACAAAGCCCCTGCTTTTGTTTCTGTTTGTGTTCCCCTAAACCTTATTTTGATATCCTATTCCTTGAGGTGATGATAGTAAGTGATGCATCCTTTGGAGTGGTATAAGGTCCTGGTAGAAATTCCCTCATGAATGGAACCAACACCCTTCCAAAAGAGGTATTGAAGTGGCCACTTCCCCATGAGAACATAAGGAGAAGGCACCATATGTGAACCTGAAAGTATTTTCTCTCAGACCCTAAATCCCTTAGCTTCTTGAACTTGGTATTCTCAGCCTGTAGAGCTCTGAGAAGTATGTTTTTATTGAGTAAAAGCGCCCACTCTATAGCACTTTGCTTTGCATCCTGAATAAACTAAAGGATCCCTTTCATCTGGGTGCAATCCTAATGCCTCCTTCAAGTCTTCTTTGGCATGCTCTGAAATTAAGTTCAATAAGAATCTTTTATATAACTATGAATCAATATGAGAATAAAAGTAGAATAAATGAGTAGGTATTGATGCCAGGTAGTGGTGGCACATGCCATTAATCTGAGCACTCAGGAGGCAGACCAGTCAGATGTCTGTGAGTTTGAGGCCAGCCTGGTCCATAGAGTGAGTTTAAGGACAGCCAAGGCTGTTACACAGAGAAAACCTGTCTTGAAAAACCAAAGAAAAAAAAAAGAAACACACATTGATATAATTATACTGATATTAACATGAAGTATAAATAAAACTGCCTCATTCTAAATGATTTTTAAAAATCATTTTTATTTTTAAAATTAAAGTATAATCATATTACTTTTCCCTTTACCTTTCTTCTCTGCAATGCCCCCCCTTCCATGTATCCCACTTTTCTCTCTCTCAGATCCAAGGACTCTGGCCTCTTTTTCTTTAATTTATGTATTCCTAATTTTATAAATACAACCTTCTTAATCTGTATAAAGTTACTTGTGTTTGTCTGATTTATTTTCCAGGGTTGATTATTGCTTATTGGATAAGCTGTGCTCATCCCAGGGGAAGACTATGTCTTCCTCTCTCAAAATTTCTTAGTTGCCTGTAGTTCTTTGCCTAGGCTTGGGACCTGTGAAATGTCCCCCTTCCATGTTTGCTTGTCTATGGTGTTGTCCTTGTCAGTCTGAAAGTTTGCAAATGACACATGTTATAGACATTATTCAAATTGACAATGTAAAGCCCATCTGTGTTCAACTTTACAATATATGCAAGCATGTAACACAATATCAGGGTACTCTAGCCTGAAATTAATTATTGCATTTGATTTGGGTCAGCTTTACATTGGTTTGGTAATCAGCATAGGCACTGTTCCTATGTAGATACAGAACATACAGCCTGCATGACATACTCCATACAACCAGCATGACATATTCCAAGGTTATTCAGGCATCAGGAGATGCATATGAATTCCCTTAGAAATCAGGTAAGAATGACAAAATCAGCAAGGTGACAAATACTTGCTTTAGTCACTTAATTAAAGTAAACCATAGGGTGATTAACCCTGCTGGGATATTGGAGCCAAGAAACAGAAAGCATTTATTTCTCATCATTTTACAAACTTCCTGTGTTTCACAGATCTCTATCTCAGGTGGTATGGTAGTATGTCTGTCAGCTTTGTATTCCTGTGATAAAATGCTTGAGATCAATATTTAGCAAGGGTTGAGAGTTTATTTTGACCTATGGTTTTAGTCCATGGTTTTGGTCTTGTTTCTTTGGGCTGCGGTGAAAGATTAAATCATATTTAGGATATGTAATGGAGGAAACCAGTTGACTTTAGTATGGCCAAGAAGAAAAGTGATAATGTGGAAGAGGCATATGCCTAGTGACTTCAATTCCTTGCTATAGACTACGAGAAACAATGATTCTATAGAATTCCAGTAAAGATCTAAACCCTAGCTATTTAGTCTCAACTTTAGCTATATAGTCTCTTTGAACTAATCTGGTAACCATTACTTCTCCCTTCAACTACCTATTGTAGCACAAATAATAAAAACCAGATACAGATATGGGGGTTCAATCAGAAGATCAGAAAAGCAAAGCAACCAAGCCACTAGAGAGCTCTTACCACTTTGAAATCTTCAGACTGAAAGAGTGTGAGTTCTAGTCTCATCCTGCCTTATATTACTCTCTAGTGCTGGGATTTAAAGCTGTACACCACCACCACCCAGCCTCTATGACTAATTAGTGTGGCTTCTGGGATTAAAGGTGTGTGTGCCACCACTGCCTGGCCTGTATGGCAGACTAGTGTGGCTGTTTTACACTCTGATCTTCAGGCAAGCCTTATTTATTAAAACACAAATGAAATATCAGTACAACCTATAGCCAAACATGTTTTGATGGGCAGCTGGCCATTGTGAGTGGAGCGCAATGCTAGCATTTTCAATGGTGCATAATGTCTCCTATTGCTGCTTAAATAGACCTCTATTAGCTTCATAATAGTTCTACCAACCTATCATTATCATTGTGGTTTTCAATGAACTTTAACCAACAACCAAAATCAAGTGAAAGAATGTAGGTTCATATCACCATATACCAAACTGCTTTCCAAAGTTGATGACAGACCTTTGAATTTTTGAATAAACAGTATAATATTTCTCTTTTTAAAACTAAAATAATCCTCTCTCCCCTCTCTCTCTTTTTTCTCTTCCCCCTCTCTCCCCTTACCCCTCTCCTTGCTGTATTTAGTTTTTTTATTGATTATAGATAGTTTGTTTCAATAATAGTTCTTTGGTTATATTGCTTTTGTTTTTAGATACTTGTTTTTTAAAGTTTATTTGCAAATGTGTGTATGTTTGTTTTTGTGTATGTATGTATCTCTGTGTCTGCTAGTCCCTAAGTGTGCTCATGCATATAGAGCCCAGAGAACAATCAAGTTTTCAGAGACAGGTTCTCTTACTTACCTACAATGCACTGAATAGGCTAGACTGACTGACTAGTGAACCCTAGATTACAAGAACACTCCATATATTGTAAACGAAGACTGCCCTTTCATTTCCTGGCCACCCAGACCAGTATATCCAGTATTTTTTATGTGAGTTATGGATTCTCATGCTTTGTAAAACAGATCCTTTTCTGATTGTGCTATCCTCAGCCTTATACTCTATTTTTTAAAGCTATGATTTACTTATTTTTGCTTTAGCTTGAACTTTCTTTAAATTTTTTAGCATCTTAAAATGGAAGGGTCAATAATTGTTCTGAGGTCTATCTTTTAATATAGGCATTTAAAACGATTGTTCCTTTAAGCACCACTTAACTTACAATTGCTGTTTGTGTATATCATGTTTTGTTTTCATGTATCTTAAAACATTTTTTAAAATTTCCCTTCTGAATTGTCTCCTTGACTCTTAATTATTTGTGTATTGTTTATCTTACACACATCTGTGACTTGCTTTAGGTATAATAGTATTCCTAAGTGTTCCTAATTTTGTTTCATGTAATAGTAAATTAACATTTGTGCTATTTTCATTCTTATAACTTTATTAAGGTTAGTAGTATTATAGTATCATAATGTGGGATGTCCTTCTGTACATGTGTTGCTTTTATTGATTAATGCACAAAACTGTTTCGGCCTATGGCAGGGCAGAATATAGCCAGGCTGGAAGAGATATATAGAGAGAGTAGGTGAAGTTAGAGTGATACCATGTAGCTGCTGAAGGAGGAAGACACCATGAAGCTGCCCAAGAAGCAAGAGGTAACAAACTATGAGCCTCGTGATAAAATATAAAAAACAGAAATGGGTTAATTCAAGATGTAAGAGCTAGCCAATAAGAAGCCTAGCTAATTAGCTGAACAGTGTTGTGATTAATATAGTTTCTGTGTGATTATTTGGGTCTGAGAAGTCAGGAAATGAACAAGCAGTCTTCACCTGCATATGATTTTTCTTATAGAATGCTCTCAAGGTACTTGATAAGACTATTTTCTGGTTTTGGTGTTTTGCAGATGTGTTAGACCTAGTTGATTCCTTTTTATTTATTTTATTATGTGTATAAATTTATGTTTATACACCACATTCAAGCCTGGTGACTACAAAGGCCAGAAGAAGGTTTCACATTTGCTGGAGTTACAGAAGATTGTGAGCTGTCATGTGGATGCTAGTAATTGAACCTGGCTTCTCTGGAAGAGCAGCCAGTGCTCTTAACCATAGCCATTTCTCCAGACTCATCTGTTTTTGCCTAAATATTGATTTTTTTACCAATATTATGCCTAATTGCACTAACCAATACTAAAAATAGTAAATTCACCAACTGTTATTATTGAAATTTCTATTTCTCCATTAATTTTTGTCAAAATTGGCTTTATGTATTCTTTTTCATTGAAGATAGATTTTTATCTCATACAATACATCTTGATCACAGTTTCCCATCCACTCCTCTCATCCCCCCACCTCCACTCTCTCACAGATCTACTCCCACTCCATTTCCCTCCAAGAAAGAGCAGGCCTCTAAGAGAATAAGACAAGGCAAAAGACCTCGTATCGAGGCTAGACAAGACAACCCAATAGGAGGAAAAAACTCAAAGGGCAGGCAAGAGTCAGAGACACTCCACAGTCAGGAGTTCCGCAAAAACGCCACGTTATCAGCCATAACATAGATGCAGAGGACCTGGTGCAGACACACGCAAGCCCCAATGCTTGCCTCTTCAGTCTCTGTGAACCTATGTGAGCCCTGTTTAGTTGATTTAATGGGCCATATTCTTCTGGTATCCTCCATCCTCTATGACTCCTACGATATCCACTCCCCACCTCTTTTGTGGGGTTTCCAGAGATCTGGAGGGAGGGACCTGATGGAGACTTTCAACTTAGACCGTCTCACTGCCTAATGTCTGGCTGTGGGTCTCTGCAGCTGCTCCCATCTGCTGTTGGAAGAAACCTCTCTGATGATGACCAGATGAGGTACCAATCTATGACTATAGAAGAATAGAATTGAGAGTCATTTCATTAATTATTTCTATGTGTTTGGTTGGTTTATTTTTCCTGGACACATTTGGTCTCTGAGCTATCCAGTCTCTAGTCCTGGCCTTTATTATAGGGCACGGGCTCCCCCTCATGGCACGAGCCTTGAGTTAAATGGAACATTTGTTGGGCACTCCTACAAGTTGTGTGCCGCCCTTGCCTCACGATACCTTGCTGTCAGGATATATTGTAGGTGGGAAGACTTTGTTGCTGGATTGGTGTCCAGGTTTGTCTTTCTGTAGCCTATAGAGTACCTTCCCACACCAAAGAGATTGGAATGTAGGGGTGAAGGCTCCGTGCAGGCACCAGCTCAACCTCCCCATGTTCAGCGAGCTGTGTGGATACTGTCCTCAGCAATGGGGTCCCACTGTCATTTTTTTGGGAGCAACCCTCTTTCCAAGCATCAGCCTTGTTTGTTTAAGGATCTCTTTTGGACTCCTCTGCCAACAATTCCACTGAATGCAACCCATTCCCACCCCTAGTAGCCTTACCTAGCTACAAAAGATGGCTAGTTCAGACTCCTTATTCTCCATTCCTAGGAGTCCTCACTAGAGTCATCCTTACATATTCCAGAGAGTTTCTACTGCACTGGGTTTCATGCTGCCCTCTAAATGCCAGTTCCTCCCAATTCCAGCTAGCTCTACCCACATTCTCTCTCTCCTGCAATAAACACACAGAAACTATATTATTTGCAACAATGTTTGGCCAATAGCTTAAACATAGTTTTATCTAGCTCTTATTCCTAAACTAACCCATCTCCATTAATCTGTATATCGCCATGGGGCTGTGGCTTACTGGGTAAAGTTCCATCCGGCATCCAGTGTCTGTCTCTGGTGGGGCTACAAGGCTTCTCTTGACTCTGCCTACTCTCTCTATATATCTTTTCCAGCCTGGCTATATTCTGTTAAGACATCGGCCGAAAGCAGCTTATTTATTAATTAACCAATAAAAGCAATACATAGGCAGAAGAACTTCCCACACCACCCATTTATTAATTGTCGATCTTAGTGCCTGCACTATTTGTGTTCTGTTCAGAAAGTTGTCTCCTGTGACAAACTATTCAAGGCTATTCCCCACTTACTCTTCTATCAGGTTCAGTGTGTCTGGTTTTATGTTTAGGTCTTTGATTAACTTGGACTTGAGTTTTGTGCACGGTGATAGGTACTGATCTATTTTCTTCTTCTACAGGCTGACATCCAATTTGGCTAGCACCATTTGTTTAAGATGCTTTCTTTTCCAGTGTATATTTCTGGCTTCTTTATCAAAGATCAGGTATTCATATGTGTATGTATTTATGTCTGGGTCTTCAATTTGATTCCACTTATCAACATGTCTGTTTTTATGCAAGCACCATGCAGTTTTATTATTACATTATCTCTGTAGTGAAAATTGAAATCAGGGATAGTGATACCTCTAGCAGTTCTTTGAATGTTCAGGATTGTTTTAGCTATCCTGGATATTTTTACTTTTGTATATGAAGTTGAGAATTTTCCTTTCAAGGTATGTAAAGAATTGTGTTGGAATTTTGGTGGGGATTGCATTGAACCTGTAGATTGCTTTTGATAGGATGGCCATTTTTACTATGTTAATCCTACTGATCCATGAGTATGGAGACTTTTCCATCTTCTGATAGCCTCTTCAATTATTTTTCCAAAGAATTGAGGTTTTTAAAATGTAAGTTTTTCACTAGTTTGGTTAGAGCTACCCCAAGATACTTTATATTATTTGAGGCTATTGTGAAGGATGTTGCTTCCCTGATTTTTTTTCTCAGTTCATTTGTCATTTGTATATAGGAAGGATACTAATATTTTTAGTTGATATTGTATGCAGTGACTTTGCTGAAAGTGTAAATCATCTGAGGGGGTTCTTTGATGGAATTTTTAGGGTCACTAATGGATACTATAATATCATCTGCAAATAATGATACTTTGACTTCTTTCTAATTTGTATCCCCTTGATCTCCCTCAATTGTCTTTGTTCTAGCAAAAACTTCAGGTGCTATATTGAGTAGATGTATAGAGTGGACAGTGTGGTTTTGTTCCTGATTTTAGTGGGGTTGTTTTGAGTTTCTCTCCATTTAATTTTATGTTGAATATAGGCTTGATGTAAATTGACTTTATTATATTTAGGTATGTCCCTTGAATCCCTAATCTCCCAGGACTTTTATCATAAAGAGGAGTTAAATTTTGCCAAAGGCATTTTCATCATCTAATGTGATTATTTATCAGGTGTTTTTTTCTTTCATTTTGTTTATATGGTGGATTACATTTACTGTATGTTCTTTTCTGTGTGCTGAACTATTCCAGCCATCTCTAGGATGAAGCCTGCTTGACAATGGTGGATGATCTTTTTGATGTGTTCTTGAATTTAGTTTGCAAGTTTTTATTGAGTATTTTGCATGTATGTTCATGAGGAAAATTGATCTGTAATTCTCTTTCCTTGATGAGTCTTTTTGTGGTTTTGGTATCAGGGTTAAATGTGGCCTAATAAAATGAATTCGGCAATGGTCCTTCTGTTTTTACTTTGTGGAGTAATTTGAAGAGTAATGGCATTAACTCTTCTTTGAAAGCCTGATAGAATTCTACATTAAAACTCTCTGGTCCTGGGCTTTTTTTTTTATTTGAGAGACTTTTAATGACTGCTTCCATTTGATTAGGGATTATGAGTCTATTTAAATTGTTTATCTGATCATGATTTAACTCTGGTAAGTGGTACCTACTGATGAAATTAACCATTTCTTTTAGATTTTCTATTTTTTTTTAATACAAGACTTTCAAACATGTCTTCATGATTCTCTGTATTTCCTCAGTTTCTGATGTTTTAGCTCTCTTTCTGTTTCTTTCTCTCTCTCTTTTAAAATTTGGATAATCTCGCCCTGCCTTTCAGTTATTTTGGTAAGTTTGTGTATCTTGATCATCTAATCTTGATTTAACTTTAGTAAGTGGTACCTACTGAGAAAACATCCATTTCTTTTAGAGTTTCCAGTATGGCAGAGTGGAGGTATTTAAAGTATGTCCTTATGATTCTCTGAATTTCCTTGGTGTCTGTTGTTATGCCCCCTTCATGTTCCTGATTTTGCTAATTCTAATATTTTCTCTGTGTCTTTTAGTTAGTTTGGATAAGAGTTTGTCTGTCTTGTTGATTTTCTCAAAGAACAAACTCTCTGTTTTGCAGATTTTACGTATTGTTATGTTTGTTTCTATTTTGGTTGATTTCAGCACTTATTGTTTCTTGCTTTTTAATCCTCTTGGGTGTGTTTATTTCTTTTTATTGTAGAGCTTTCAGGTGTGCTGTAAAGTTGCTAGTATGAGATCTCTCTGATTTTATTTTATGTAGACACTTCGTGTGCTCCACTTTTATTGTGTCCCATAAATTTGGGTATGCTGTGTATTCATTTTTATGTACTGAGGGCTAGACTTTTCTATATGAGGGGTAAATAAGGAAACACATGCTTTCTGATGATAACTTTCTCTTTTACTTGATCTTAAATATTCTCTGAGAATCTCTCTGCCTCCCCACAGCTACATTCTTTACATATAGCTGCATATCTCTCTTTACGTACACGCATCTGTGTCCTAGATGGCCAAACATCTTTTTACACAGGTACATCTATTTCCTATACTGCGTCATCTTCCTTGTCTCTACACAGTTACAAATGTCCACACAGTTATATTCTTCATATATTCTCCACATAGTTACATACCTTCACATTTCTTCTCACTTTTCCTTTTCAGCACACACATACTCTCATTCACATCCTGCAGAGCTCTTTTTCCAGCAGCTCCCTACATAGCTAAACAAAGCTTCCTATTCTCACAGCCAAACTCTGGACAATTATACGTTACATTTCCAGGGCCAAACCCATTCTCCTAACACAAGAAAAGCCGCATAGTTTCTCTTAGGATAGAGAGGTCACATTGACCAACCAGTGAGTAACACTTGGTCATGCATGTAGCTTTAAGTTGGTGAGTATTCCCAAACAGAAAGTAAACAATTAGTTAACTGAACTTTGAACCTTTAACATAAACTGAGGCTGAGATTATGTGCAAAAAGTCAATTGCTGAGAAAGTTATGTCTACTAAAGTTACTTCAAGCTCTGACCTTGAGTCAGTAACAAACACCTGGGAAAATGACCTTGTATATTTGTCTCTAGGGGCAAATAGATATTCATCTCCAGGGGCAACCAGTCTGTTCCGAATCTGCTCTGAAGTCCAAAATTAGCTGTCTTTGTGACTGAGAATACCAGTACATTGAACACTAGTCATCAGGTGCTGTATACTTCCACATCAGCTCTCAGCATATACCTGTATAGGCCTCTCCTTCTTTAGGTTAAGACCATTTTGTTCTATGATTCTGTTAAAAATATTTTCTGGGCCTTTGAGCTGGGATTCTTCTTTCTCTATTCCTCTTATTCATGGGTTTGGTCTTTTTATAGTGTTCCAGATTTCCTGGAAGATTTTTGTCAGGATTTTTTTAGATGTACCATTTTATTTAACTGGTTTATCCATTTCTTTTATTGTATCTTCAATTCTTGAAATTCTTTCTTCTCTTGTAGTTATTTGGTGGAGCTTGCCTCTATAGTTCCTGTTTGCATTCCTAAATTTGTAGTTCGCAGAATTCCCTGTTTGTGTTTTCTTTATTGCTTCTATTTCCACTTTCAGGTCTTGAACAGTTTTATTTATTTCCTTCAACTGTTTTCTTTTCTTGGCTTTCCTTAACGTATTTATTAATTTCCTCCAATTGTTTTGTGTTTCCTGGATTTCTTTAATAGATCAATTCATTTCCTCTTTAAGGAACGTTGTCATCTTCATATAGTGTGTCTTAAGATATTTTTCTTGTACTTCAGCTATTTTGGAGTATTCAGAGTCTTCGGCGGTAGGGTAGCTGGACTTTGGTGGAGACATACTGCCCTGGCTGTTATTGATCGTGTTCTTATGTCTTTGGGGGGCCATTTTCATTCAAACCGCCACATTCCACTCTGTGGTCCTCATAGACTGGTGGCCATATGGTAATGTAAGACTGCATTCAGTCCAACTTCAAAAGTTCCCCTAGGCTGTCACAGTCTCAGCAATGTTTAAAAGTCCAAAGTCTCTGAGAGTCATGAAATCTCTCCACTGTAATTCCCTGTAAAATCAAAATGTAAAGCAGATCACATAGTTCCAACACACAATGGCACAGGATATACATTACCATTCCAAAAGGGAGGAAAGGGAACATAGTGGGGAAATACTGAACCAAAGTAAGACTGAAAACCAGCTAGAAAAACTCCAAACTCTGCATCTCCATGTCTGGTCTGATGTCAAAGTGTTCTTCAGAACCCCAACTCCTTTTCAGCTTTGTTGATTGTAACACACAACCGTCTCTTGGACTGGTTCCATTTCCTGTTAGCAGCTTTCCTCAGCAGATGTCACACAGCTCTGGTATAAAACATCAAGGCTTCACCTTTTCAGCTTCATAAAATGGCCTCTCCAGGCCTCCATGCAGGGACACCTTTACATATGCCTCGCCTCAGCAGATTGTCTTTTTCTCGGAGGGAGATTCTCTAACCACTTTCTTGTATTCTTGACGTTAACACTAGAATCCTTTGACCAAAGCTGCCAAGTTCTTCTGCTTGCTAAGGCTGGACCGTGGCCCTCTTGTTCAAGTACATTTCCAACAGTTTTCTCTTTTCAATGGTTTCCTTCACCGCTTAAACTTGGTTGTCCTAGAACTCTCTCTGTAGACTAGGCTGGCCTTGAAATCAGAGATCCGCCAGCCTCTGCATTCTGAGTGCTGGGATTAAAGGTGTACACCATCACAAAGGGCCCTAAACTTTTCTTTAATTCCTTTTCACAAGTTGGAAGTTTAGCTGGATGGGGTCTTGCCCTTTATTCCATTTAGCATCAGGCTTTTCTTTAATCTGTTTACGTGTCCTGGTGCTCCTTTTCTCCTCCATTAGTACATTTTGAAGTTTTTTCTTGCTCAGATTGTTCATTTTTATTATAGATTTGCATAAGCTTGGCCACTAATAGCCACACAGTACATCAGTGCTAGGTTGTTTGGAAATATCCTTTGCCAAAGCTGTTAATCTGTAACTCTTTAACTTAGCCTCAGGCAGATTTTTTAGACAAGGGCAGAAAGCACCTACATTCTTTACCTAGATATCACAAGAATGATCTCTGGCCACATATTAATATTCGTCTCCTCTGAAACTTCTTTAGCCAGGCCCTCACAGTTCAGATCACCCTTTGCACCACTGTCTCTCATGCTCCTATTAGTATGGTCCACTAAGTCCCACTTAAGCATTCAACTCCTTTGTGAATCCAAAGTCCACATTCCTCCAAAAACAAACAAAAATCATGGCTTGGCCTATCACAATAATACCCTAGTCCCTGATACCAACTTCTGTTTTAATTAAGATTTCTATTGCTGTGAAGAGACGCCATGCCCATGGCAACTCTTATAAAGGAAAATATTTGAGACTGGCTTCTAGTTCAGATGTTTATCCCATTACCCTCATGTGACAGCATGCAGGCAGCCATGATACTGGAGAGTCAGTTGAGAGTTCTCCATCTGGATCCCAAGGCAGCAGAAAGAGATAGTGACAGTGGGCCTGGCTTGAGCATATGAAACCTCAGAACCCACCCCCAGTGACACACTTCCTCCAACAAGGCCATATCTGTTCCAACAAGGCAATAGCTCCTAATAGTGCCACTCCCTATGAGCCTATGAGAGCCATTTTCATTCCAACTACCATAACTTGTTTCTGAATTCTTTTCTTTTATTTTTGATTTTAAAATATTTTTAATTAAAAATTCATTTATATTATATGCCCACCACAGTTTCCCCTCCCTCCTCTCCTCCCATTCCCTTCCCCTATTCCCATCTACCTCCGTTCCCATCTACTCCTCTGCCTCCATTCAGAAATGGGCAGACCTTCAATGGAAGTCAACAAAGCAGGGCATATCAAGTTGAGGCAGGACCAAGATCCTCCACCTGCATCTTCATAACTGTAATTTTGCTACTGTTATGAATAATGATGTGAATGTCTGAGATGCAGAATATCTGATATGTGGCCCCACGTGAAAGGGGTCACGACCCACAGGTTGAGAACTGCTGCTTTAGCAGGATACTAGCACTAAGCTTTCCTCCAGGGACCATGACCTATCGAGTCTCAGATTATGGGTCACTTTTCCAATGTCAGGTATGGATTCTATCTCATTTAGGGGTCCTTAAAGCCAGTTTTCAAAAGTGGTTGGTTACTTCTGTAAGATAGCTCAGTTGTAAGTTGCAGGATTTGTAGCTTGGTGTAAATGACTACTTTTCTCCTCCAGCAGAGTTCAAAATCCCTTCCAGCACCATGAACATGAATCAGTAGCAGTGAAACTTATAGTTGAGTGCTTGCTTGATTTTACCACGTTTGATAACTAACCTAAGTGCTATCTTCAGCAATAAAGCTTTACTGTCAGGTTGCAGAGGATAAGGAGTAGCTTTGGCAAGAGCTCATGATGTTTGGGAGAATCTATGGTACTCCAGTGCTGGTCTTTTGAACCACTGATGTTGGGGGACTTTATTATGGGTAAGTGTAGCCCAAGACTCAGCAGAAGGTGCTACCTGGGCAGTTGCCCAAGATCCAGGAAGTAGTAGGGTACCCAGTTAGGTACATCTGAGGAAGCTGTCAAGGTCCGAAAGCCTTAAAAAGCTACCTCAAAGAAGGAGAAGCAGCAGCTGGAGAAGTCAGAGAAACCAGAGAAGCGCCTCCGCTCTCGCCGCCTTCTCCAGCGCCAAGGCATGAAGGAAGACAAACATAGAGTAGCCCGTCATATCAGACGCCATAGGAACAGCTTCGCCATCTACTTTCCCAGGGTGCTAAGACTTGTCCATGTGGGTCTCACCCTGTCCCAGAGGTCTGTGAGCATCTTGGATTCATTCGTAAAGGATATGTTTGAGAGAATTGCAACGGAAGCAAGCAACCTGGCCCGTCAAAACAAAAGCATGACTATCAACTCCAGAGAGATCCAGACTGCAGTACGCCTTCTCCTTACTGGAGAGATTTGCAAGCGAGCAATAGCTGAAGGCACCATGGCCATGGTCCGGTACATCTCCACCAAGTGAATGGCTTCGACTTCTTCAAAACCCAAAGCCTCTTTTTAGAGCC